>CM077502.1:5978756-6166686 GCA_039654745.1 Houttuynia cordata | reverse complement strand
CTTACTCGCTTGGGTGGGGAGGGCAACCCATGTATTCAGGTGTATTCTCTCCTTTATCTGATTTTCTTTATTATATGCTCATTGTCATGCTATATTTTATTCACATTGAGGGCAATGTTCATCATAGGTTTGGGGGGAGGGGGAATATTACTTGTATAAGAAAAAAAACGAAGAACAGTAATACGATCGATCGGATTTACGATCGATCGTTCACCGATCGACGCCTTATATTTGCTATCGATCACAATGACTGTAACAGTCAACACCGTTCATCTTCATCTAACTGGCGCTGTTTCTTATTTACATAACTGATCGATCGGCTAAAATAGCGATCGATCGCTAGGGTCTGTCTTCCTCTGCGCATAAATCCCGAACGGGCGCGCTGCGAGAAGGAAATCTGATTTCCGCTCGCCGGCCTTTATCCATATCAAAGTTGTACGCCTTAATAGCCCAATATGCCCGGTGTTCCAACTCAACAGGTAAGTGACAAGCTTTTCCATATACCAATCATGGAAAATCGTCTCGCCGATATATCGGTATCGGACACAAACCGATACACTGATACCCTAAAATCTCGTTTTTTTCAAAAATTTCCATATATCGGCTATATATCGCCGATATATCGGTTTCCGGACCGATATATCGGTATTTTTTGAATTAAAAATTTTCATGTTTGTTTTCTATCCTAATATGCATATTTTGAAATGTATTCTTTGTTTAAATTAGTATAACTCATTTTAGAAGTTAGATTGTGAAAATATATGATAAAAACTAGTTTTTTAACGACCGATATTTTTTTACACAATATCTCCGATATATCTCCGATATTTCGTCTCTTTGGCCTACCGATATTTTACCGATACGACATTCCATGATACCAATCGGTAGGGAGACATACCAATCGGGGTCTTGAAAGCTGTCCGGTAGGCCCCATAATGCATCATTCAGTCTCAAGGACCAATCCTTCCTATCGGGGCGAACCGTCTTCTCCAGAATCTGCTTGATTTGGCGATTGGAGACCTCCACTTGGCCACTCGTCTGAGGATGATAAGGGTGTGGCAACCTTGTTGGTGACAGCGTATTTCTTGAGAAGAGCTTCAAAAGACCTGTTACAAAAATGAGAACCTCCATCACTAATAATAGCTCGAGGAGTTCCAAACCTGCTAAAAATGTTAGATTTAAGAAAGTCCAGCACAATACAACAGCAAACAACTCTTTTTCTGTGGTAGTATAATTCAATTGAGCATCAGTGAGTGTCTTGCTGGCATAGTATATAACATGAGGAATTTTATTAATGCGTTGGCCTAACACTGCCCCTACAGCAAAATTTGATGCATCACACATTATCTCGAAGGGCAGTGTATAGTCAGGAGGCTTAATGATAGGGGAGCTAGAGAGGAGGGAATTTGAGCTTTGTAAAAGCATCTTTGCACGAATCATCAAAGTCAAATGGCACGTCTTGACCGAGAAGGTGACATAATGGACGTGATATCTTGCTAAAATCTTTGATAAATCTGCGATAAAACCCTGCATGGCCAAGGAAAGACCGTATTTGCTTAACTGATGTAGGTGGTGGTAAATTAGCAATCAGGTCAACCTTGGCCTTGTCAACCTCTATACCCCTTTTTGATATAACATGTCCAAGCACAATCCCCTGTTGAACCATGAAGTGACTCTTTTCCCAACTTAACACTAAATTTGTTTCCTCACAGCGTTTTTAAAACCAAAGTAAGGTTGTGCAAGCTGTCATCAAAACAAGTGCCAAATACTGAAAAATCGTCCATGAAAACTTCCAAAAATTTATCAATCATGTCGGAAAAGATGGACATCATGCATCGCTGAAATGTAGCAGGGGCATTACAAAGACCAAAAGGCATTCTTCGATACGCAAATGTACCGAAGGGACATGTAAAAGTCGTCTTTTCCTGATCCCCTGGAAAAACTGGCACTTGATTATATCCTGAGTACCCATCTAAAAAGCAATAAAACTCTTGGCCCGCTAGTTTCTCGAGGATTTTGGTCAATGAATGGGAGAGGGAAATGGTCCTTACGGGTATTGGAGTTCAGCTTCCTATAATCAATGCATACCCGCCAGCCCGTTGTCTCTCTTATTGGCACAAGTTCACCCTCTGAGTTTGGTCTCACCGTGATGCCCGATTTCTTAGGGACAACTTGGATGGGGCTCACCCACTCGCTGTCAGAGATAGGGTATATGATACCTGCGTCTAGGAGTTTCACTATCTCTTTCATCACCACCTCTCTCATGTGAGGGTTCAACCGTCTCTGCCCCTCCCTAGAAGGTTTAGCCTGGTCCTCCAGGTTGATGTGATGCATGCACACAGAGGGGTCTATACCCCGGAGGTCGGCTACTGTCCATCCTACTGGGCTTCCTGATCAATAGATAGGCTAGATGAGATAATGACAGGAAGGGTGTTGTTGGGGCCGAGGAAGACGTATTTAAGGGAGCTAGGAAGGGTTTTTAGTTCAAGGTTGGGTGGGGCTTCGATGGAAGGTTTTAGAGGTGGGGCGGTAGACACAGGGGAGAGGGTCAGGATGAGGCCGCCATGGAATAGGCCCAGGGTATAGGGCAGCCACTAAATGGTGATGGACCTCCTCAAGGTCAGGTATGCCCTCATATTGATCGATCCAGTCATAGAAAAGGGTGTGCTTGAGGGCATCCTTAAGCACAGCAAAGGGAAGGTATTCCTGGATGAGGTCATCTAAGTCGTCAACCACAAGGCACTCAGCTTCACTCGAGGGTTGTTGGGAAGCACTAAAGATGTTTAATTTAACTTTCATGTTCCCAAAGGAGACGTTCATAAGCCCTGACCTACAGTTAATGGTGGCATCGACTGTGGCTAGGAAAGGGCGGCCAAGGATAACAGGAATTTGGGATTTGGAGTTGGCAACTGGTTCCATGTCTAAGACGACAAAATCAACAGGAAAGTAGAACCGGTCAACTCCAACGAGAACGTCTTCTATAACACCTCTAGGTCTGTGAATGGATCGGTCTGCTAACTGAAGGGTGACTGTGGTGGGCTGTAAGTCTCCTAGACCAAGTTGTTCATACACTGAGTAAGGGAGGAGGTTGACACTGGCCCCTAAATCCAAGAGAGCTCGGCTAATGGTATGGTCACCTATGACAATGGATATAACAGGGACACCTGGGTCCTTAAATTTAGGTGGCATATCACTGGTCAGTAAAGAGCTTACTTGGTTGGTCAAAAAGACCTTTTGGGTGACATGGGATTTGGTTTTCCTCTTTTGGGTACACAGGCCTTTCAGGAATTTGGCATAGGCAGGTACTTGTTTGATGGCATCTAAGAGGGGAAGGTTGATCTTAACCTGCTTGAACACCTCTAACATTTCCTCCATTCGTTGGTGGGACTTACTAAACGGGGAGGGTTGGTTGAGGCATTGAGGGAAAGGAGCCCTAGGGATATAGAATTTTTCATTGGTGGGCTCAACTGGGACATCCTTCTGTGGTGGGAGGCTAACAGGATCAGGCATAGTAGGAGTGGGTTGATTCTGTTTCTCAAGGGGAGTGTCCTCACTCGCAATGGTTGGGTCCCTAACCTGATTGTCAACTTGTTTTCCATTTCTTAGGGTAGTAACAGCTTGCACCTGCTCATTTGGATATTGGGAACCTTCAACGGCGAACTGGCCTCTAGGGTTCTGCAGTGGTTGGCTGGGCAAGGTTCCTACTTCCCTACGGTTCATAGATTGGGCCAGCTGTCCTAACTGGGTTTCTATTTTGGCAATGGATTGTGTATGAGAATGGACAAGCTGGGCCTAGGATTTTTGATCGGTTTTCATCTCCGTTAGGGTGGCTAGTATTTGGCTCATCTGGTCTTCTAAGGATGGTTTCTTATTTGATTGGCCAAATTGAGGAGCCGAGGGTGGTTGATAAGGTTGAGAGTGGCTTTGGAAGTCCTGTCTTGGGGCCTGATTAAAATTGGACCCCTGGTTAGGTTGTCTCCAGGCGAAATTTGGATGATTTCGCCACCCCGGGTTATAGGTATTTGAATAGGGGTTATTGGCTCTAGGGTATCCTTGTGCAAAGTTGACATGCTCCTGTACAAGGTCTGGATACTGGGAGGCTGAGGGGCAGTCAACAATAGTGTGCATAGGGCTGGCACAGATGGCACAGGCATCTTGAGAGGTTGGGTATAAGGTGGAGTCTGTGAGAAAAACCGGTCAAACCTCTCAGTAAGGGATGCCACTTGGTGTTCTAGGTTCGTGGTAGCTTTAACATCATACATGCCTCCCCTTGAGGCACTCCTGCCAGGCATATGGCCTTCCGATCTATAGAGGGTGGCACTGTGTAGAGAGTTTTCACTCAGGTGCTCTAGTAGATCCCTAGCATCATCCGGAGTCTTTTTCATAAATGTGCCTCCACAGGAGGCGTCTATTAAGGTCTTATGCTGATCACACACACCCTCATGAAATCTCTGTACTAATTGCCACTTGGGCACATCCTGGTGGGGACAGGACCGGAGTAAGGATTTCATCCTCTCCCAGCTTTCATGGAATTGTTCATTAGGTGTCTGGGTAAAGGTGATGATTTCATGGCGGATCTTATTGGTCCGCCCCACAGGAAAGTATTTCTTGAGGAATTCAGCCTGAAGTTCCTCCCAGGTGGAAATAGAGTTATGCTCAAGGGAGTACAGCCATTCCTTGGCCCTATCTTTTAAGGTGAAGGGGAACAGCCTAAGGCGCACCTGGTCATCAGATAGTGTAAGTTTAAAGGTTGTGTTAACCTCTAGGAAATTTTGTAGGTGCCTATAGGGGTTCTCATTTAATTGGCCATGGTATGTGGGCAGCATCTGGATGATGTTTGGCTTAATTTCAAAATTAGCCACGGTTGCAGGAAGTAGGATACAGGAAGGGGAGGTGTAGGTAGTGGGATGGTAGTAGTCTTGCAGGGTAGGGGCATGAGGCATTAGTGGATTCTGGTTTAGGCCATTCCCACCCCCAAGGTTCATGTTGTCCGCCATCGGGTGATTTTCAGGGATTGGTTTGCTAGGAGTTCTACAGATTCTATATAGGCGCTCAGGATCAGGATCAAAGGCAAGGTCGGGGCTCAGGGAGCGACGACCATGCATGCACAATAAAAATCAAACAAAACCTGTGCAATCCTAATAGCGACAACTAGCAAGCATCAACCCTAGATAGCGACAACTAGCAACCTAATAGCGACAACTAGCACGTCATGCAATCCCACAAAGAAAAGAAAAACACCAAGCACCCAAAGTTACTCTAAAAGAAGGTTAAGAGAGTGCAAACAGTGGGAAGGGATGGCCCTTCCAACGATGACGAAAATCAGCGTCCTCTCTTAATCCTGCAAAAGAAGAAGAACGAAATTAAGCTAATGAAGATAAATCTAAATTAAACTAAACTACTCTAAAACTAACTATGTTAAGAATTTAGTAAACTATTGTGCCGTCCCCGGCAACGGCGCCAAAAACTTGATCGTTTAAATATAAACCCTTGCAAGTGCACTAGGCAATTGTACTACGGTGAGTATTAAAGGGTTGTCGAACCTCAGGGACCGTGAATACTTTACCAAATTCAAGAGAAGTAAAAGGTGTAATTTAATTAATTCTAAAGAAAGCAATGAACTTTATCTAATCTAACTGAGATTTAATCAATATGGAGAAATATCAAGGCAGAGAATCCACCACTAGACATGCAATTACTACTCTCAATTATTATTACGCTCAAATTGACATGATATGGTAATTCATGTTCATGGTCAGACACACAAATCACAATGAATTCACTCACGTTCTTGGTCGGACACGAGAGTTCATCCACTAAAAATTAATGTAGATAATTCTATCCTTGGTCGGGCATAGAATTATCATTTGGGCTAATGATCCTATCCTTGGTCGGGCATAGAATTAACACCAGCCTACTTTTAGCTAAGCGCAGGAATTAAAAAGATCTAATTTCATTCATATCAATCAAGTCTATGGTCAAGCACTCAAAAGAACTCATGAAATCGCATTAAGCATGAATCATAATCAACTTTATAGAATTAAACTATCAAGAGTAGCAATACACATCTAGGGCTTCATCAAGCCTTGAATAAAAGTTTAGTTACACATAGAAAGGGAGAAAAGAAAAGCCTGTTTAAGTAGATCCATCGTCATGAATCCTTCTTCTTCTTCTTTGCTCAAGACTCCTTCTCTTGCTCCTCTCTAGCCTCCAATAAAGCTCTGGTTCTCCAAGGTTGAGTGCTCAATACGTTCTCCCATAAGGCATATATATAGGGGTGAAGGAAAACCACGAAGTCCCCTTCCAAATCCAAGTCAAAACAGGTCTTATTTTGGTTTTCCGTATACGGCGATCGATCACTATGATTGACGATCGTTCGCTAGACGATCGATCGCTATTCCTTCGTTACTTTCCTCCGATCGATTGCGTTGCGATCGACGCCGTATGATACCAATCGATCGTAGTTACTGTCTTCGGCGGATCAAAAATTCCAGTAGATACGATCGATCGTTTTTTTGCCGATCAATCGTGTCCTTCAATATAGTGCTTTTGCGGCTCTAGCAATCGATCGCAGTGATTCCCGATCGATCGTAGTTACTGTTTAGAAACTTCAAATGGCTATAACTTTGTGTCCCAAACTCCGAATTGTGCGTGGTTGGTGGCATTGGAAAGCTGACTTCTTGAACTTTAACATGAATCTTGAATCAGTTCAATCAGATATTTGGAGACGAAGTTATGAGAATTTAACCATTCGAGTTGCTTTTCACCTCATTTCTGTGTATTACTCTTGTTTCCTACAAAAACCAAAAACTATATTAAAGTAGTAGTTATTCTAATCAAACACTAGCATAATCATAAGCTTAGGAGATAATAAAATGCATATTTCATGTATAGATCAGTGGTGAGTTAAGGATTACTGTCCGAAAATTACTTGTCCCATGTGTCCGAGTTCTTGAGCGGCCTTTTGTCCAAAAAATTCTATCACAGATTCAGCACCTTGTGCACTATGGTTGACCAATTTCTGATAATGAGAACCTTCTATTCTGATTCAAGGGGATTGTCATATCTAGGGCTAGGTACGGTGATGCGATTCAGTGTTCTGAATCATAATTGGAGTCATCCGTTATTGATCATTCTAAAGGCTTTGAGTACTCCTATGTGAGTCAATTCAGATTGTATTTCTTGAGTACTCCTATGTGAGTCAATCCATATTGCTACTTTATTCCTCTGTGAGTCAGATTTTGGAAGATTGATGTTTGGGTCTCTAGATGAGAGAACCCTGGTTAATTCTAGATTGATTCAGTTCCATGTAAATTATTTCTCCACTATGAGTTGATGAATGCTCTTAGATTGGAATCATAGTATGCTCACGAGCCATTGCTAGATCCTTTGTGATCTCAAATGATATATGAACCTCTGTAGTTCAGCCGATGACGGCAACGCGTGCACTTTAGACTGTATGATATTAAGGAAGGTCGGCAGTCTCAGCCCATTGTGCCCGTAAGCACCGATGGGGCCAGCATCCCTAGACGCATGGCCGGGTTCCTCTCTAGAGCCTCTAGGATGATCTGGTATTGATGTCCATAGGGGAAGTGGACTGAACAGAGAGCAAAAATTGTTATCTCCGACACACTGTATGTTTGGAGTCAGTATTCATTATTATTTCCTCCCGACGCTCTGTACGTTTGGGATCTGAGTTAATGTCTATTTATTCTCGACCATTGATGGTCTTTGATGATGATTATTATCCAGGTAAGTGAACTCCGTATTTACTCAACCTTATCTTTCTAAACGTGTCTTTATACCATGTTGTCAGCATTTCCTTTATTATTATTATGTTGTGGGTTTTTCTTGGCTCCTACTGGGTATTTCTTTCGAAATATTCATGCATCTCTCGATGCAGGATTCAAAGTGGAAAGGAACTAACAAGGTACGTGCGAAGGAGCTCGATGCTGAAAAGTTGATAGAAGTGGATCTATTCCTTGTTTTTAAATTTTCTTGTTCGTAAGGGAACTGATCAGCGTGTGTGCTGAATTTAAATTTGATGTTTGATGAATTGTTGACTGGATTATTGTAATAGTATAGTTTGTTTTATTATTTAAGATTTTTGTATAATGGAAATTGGTTAAGCATTCTGGAATGAGATTGTTATGTGTTGAGTATTCGGTCGCGGCCCGGGTTTCAGCCTCATGACCTTAACTGAGTTAGTGCTTCCGCGCATTATTCGAGGTTTTGAAATTCGGGGCGTGACACTATGAGTCAGATTGGTTGGAATCACCTATAAAAACAGAGCTTTAGGCCAAAAAAAATGGAGAGAAAAACAGAGATGTCGGGTGGAGGAGAATTTCCGCTGGAAAAGCCCTGCACTTTGGGTCGGAAGAAGGTGTCAGTCGGAGGGGAGAAGGAGGAAGAAAAGGCGGAGTTTTGGACGAGCTTGCACAGTTGCTATAGTACCAGTGGTTTTTTTTTGAGAAGACGATGAATAGTAACCCATGAATAGTAAAATTGCTATAGTATCATGAATAGTGTTTTATGAACAGTGTTTTGGTGAATAGCGAAAATGACTCCGATAAATCAGCACTGTTCTCCTTGCCTGATGGCCGGCTAAATTCCTGTCCAAGGCATAGATGAAGCCCGAATAGATTGGCTATATCCTTTTCTTTCTCTCATCTTAATTTTTATCTTAGTTGGTATATGAACCTTTGTTATGTTTTTAAAGTTAATTTATTGAGATTTATTCTATGTACTCAAGAAAGGCTAGAGTGAATTCTTGTATCAATCCGAAGAATATCTGCGTGTCCGACCAAGAACGTAAATAGACTGAGGTGTCATATATTAATAAAGTTTCATTGGTTTATGCTCGAGAGAGAGATAGATCACAGTTCCATGTTTTAATTGCTTATGTGTTACGTCCGAGAGGAGAGCACGATATTTTGAATTGACAAGTATATGTGTGAAAGGAATATGTTAGTCAACTAGGAATTTATACAAAAGAGAGAGAGACGATAAGCTTGTTTATTTTGTGGTGGATTCGAAGCGTTGGCACTTCTCCATATTATTAAAACTCGTTTTAAGTAGATAAAGTTCATAGTTTTATTTAGATTTAATTAAAACTGCAACTTTCTTTCACTTGAGTTTGGTAGATTATGCATTCGTCCCTGATGTTTGACAACTATAATACTCACTATAGTACAATTGTCTTGTGCACTTGCAAGAGTTTAAATATTAAAAGATCAACCGGAAGGAGAACCCGATCGAGGAATAGACAACGGCGATGCGACTGGGGAGAGAAGTGTTCTCGATTTGGAAGGAAAATGATATTTGTACATCACTTTTCCTACACATTTCCATACACAGCTGATGTGTATGGGAATGAGTGGGTGAAGTGATGTGGGGACATCACTTCACCCACTCATTCCCATACACATCAGCTGTGTATGGAAATGTGTAGGAAAAGTGATGTAGGGCTATCACTGTCCATTTGGAAAGAGGAGCAACAATAGAAACACGGGAAGGTTAGAATCATTTTTTGATTGGGACTCGTTATTGAATGGGATTTTTAGAGTCGTGTTTAGTTTGGATAAGGTTCGGGTTGAAAAAGGAATCAATGATTTGGATTTGAGTATATCTTCAATTAGGAAAAACGTCAGTTTTTGGGCTCTTGAACAGCTTATAAAAATAGAACAGAAGGGGTTGATTGGGGGAGAGAGCCGACTGGCTTTTGGATATGCTACAGGAATTTTGATTGGGGTGAACAGTACAATCGCACTGCTACAGTACCGCGACTCATTGACAAAGATGATGAATAGTATTCATCATCCCATGGTCGGCTAAACCGCATCCAAGGCATAGATGAAGCCCTAATTAGATTAGTCTTACATCTCTCTTTCTCTAATCTTATTTTAGTTGATGTATGAATTTTTATTCCGTGATTAATGGTAGTTTCATTAAAGTTTATTTTATGTCCTCGAGAGAGGGTAGAGTAGATTTTTTGGACTTAATCTGAGGAATGTCTATGTGTTTGAGAGGAATGTATGCAAATCGAGGTGTTGTTTTATGAATAAAGTTCTTACTTTTATTGATTCTATGCTCGAGAGAGATAGTTTCTAGTTCAATTGCTTTAATTGTCTTAAGTGCTTATGTCCGAGAGGAGTTTACATAATTATTTTGAATTGATAGCGTATGTCCAAGAGGAATACGTTAATTAGCATATGTCCGAGAGGAATATGTTAATTGCATCAACTATAAACATCAAAAAAGAGAGAGAGAGATGATAGACTTGGTTTAATTAGCGATGGATTTGGTGCCTTGGAATTTCTCTACATTAGTAAATTTGCTTTTGATGCTTAGAATTAATTACTTGCTTTTCTTTCATTTGATTAAAAACAAAAACAACCTTTTCTCTTCAATTTGGTAGAATAATACATCTGTTCCTAAGGTACGACAACCCTTTATACTCGCCTATTCATATAGCCTTGTATACTTGCAAGGGTACTACATTTGAAACGATCATCACGCTGGCCCTGTGCGGCTTTTTTTTTACCCTGACCTAATGATCTATACATAAAATATGCATTTTATTATCTCCTAAACTTATGTTTATGCTAGTGTTTGATTAGAATAACTACTACTTTAATATAATTTTTGGTTTTTGTAGGAAACAAGAGTAATACACATAAATGAGTTGAAAAGTATCTCAAATGGTTAAATCATCATAACTTCGTATACAAATGTCGGATTGGACTGATTTAAGTTCATGTTAAATTTGAAGAAGTCAGCTTTCCAACGCCACCAACCACGTTCAATTCGGAGTTCGGGACAGAAAGTTATAGCCATTTGAAGTTTATGAACACTAACTACGATCGATCGGCTATCAATGCGATCGATCGCCAGAGCCGCAAAAGCAGTACATTAGAGGAAACGATCGATCGGCACAAAAACGATCGATCGTATCTACTGGAATTTTTCAATCACCGAAGACAGTAACTACGATCGATCGGTATCATACGGCGTCGATCGGCAAAGCGATCGATCGGAGGAAAATAACGAAGGAATTGCGATCGATTGGATAGCGAACGATCGTCAATACGGAGCGATCGATCGCCGTATGCGGCAAACCGAAATAAGACCTATTTCGACTTGGATTTGGAAGGGATTTTCGTGGTTTCTCTTCACTATTATAAATAGGCCTTATGGGAGAACGTTTTGGGCATTCAATCTGGGAGAAAGCCTTGGAGATCTGATAACCTAGAGAGCAATTTGAGACCTTGGAGGCTAGAGCAAAGGAAGAAGAAGATGATGAAGATGAAGATGATGGATTCTCTTCCCGTGCTTGGCTAAACACCTTTCCAAGGCGTAGATGAAGCCCAATAATCTGGTTGTATAGTTTCTTTTCTTTCATCTTATGTTTTTACTCTAGTTGGTGTATGGATTTTATTGTGTAATCACCGTTAATTTAATAAAGGTTTGTTCTTTGTACTCGAGAGAGACAAGAGTGAATTCTTGTGAGTTTCAATCCGAAGAATACTTGCGCATCCGAGAGGAACGTGAGTAGACTGAGGTGTTATATATCAATAAAATTTCATTGGTTTATACTCGACAGAGATATATCACAATTCCATATTTTAATTGTTTTGTGTGTTACATCCGAGAGGAGAGCACTATATTTTGAGTTGACAAGTGTATGTCCGAGAGGAATATGCTAGCCAATTGGAAATCTTTATTCAAAAGAGAGAGAGAAACGATACACTAGTTATTGTGGTGGATTCGAAGCCTTGGTCTTCTCCTTATTGATTAAATCTCAGCCTAGTTTAGTTTAAAGTTCATTGCTTTCTTAGTCTAAAATCAACACTGCTATTTTCTCTTGAATTTGGTAAAGTATTCACCGTCCCTGAGGTTCGACAACCCTTATCAATACTCACCGTAGTACAATTGCCTTATGCACTTGCAAGGGTTTTTAATTTTAAACGATCACCTAACCAACGCCTTTCATCTAAAATGAGAGGCATCAGTTTAATGGACACCTTTCAGTTATAAATAATGTTTTTCAGTGCCTTACCATTTTTAGTTCATCCATATTTCGTTCGCTTTACGTCAGGCACCTTCTTCTTCAGATGCTATACCTGATGTCGAGCCTCAGCAGATTCTAGCTCAAGCATGTGGACGTGGTAGGAATAAAGGAACGAGAGTTGACTGAACACTTGTATTTTTATGAGGATTTGCATTATATATTATATTTTAACCTTATGATAGATGTTTTAATTTATTTATGTGTCAAGTTTAATGATCATGTGAGAATTTGTATTATACGTTCTTGTTTATTTTGATTATATTGTGTTATCAGGTTTTAAAAAATTTGCATTTTACATTACATTGTTGGTTTTTTAAGTTGTAAGAGAAGGTACAAGTTTAAGCGACGCCTCTCTCTTTAGTAGACCAATGCAAGAAGTGCACACTGTTGCCTAGTATATACTTTCGAAGAAGGAGGCCTTTCAACTTGATCGAGTGGGGCATCTGGAACTATTGGTGGTGGGGTAAAAGAAGTAATGTCGGTCGATGATGTCACAACGTCAGGCAAAGCTGATAAAGATTGAGAAACCTCAAAAGGATGATCACCCTATAGTCCCAAAATCTCTCTCATAACTGACAAATCCTCTAACAAGTTGAGTTACATGGGGTGCACATAGATGTTGCTGCTATTGGCAAATATAGTGCAACCAAGCATATGGAATAAATATGCGTGTGCATGTTACTCGATGTATATCTTTGTGGCATCCTCCGGCAGGCAACTGAAGTACTCTGTCTACCACAAAAGGCTGACCCGAGTTCGTCCTTTTAATGCATCACGTGGAGGTACCTTCCCAAGAAGGTGCTCATATACCACATTCCAGTCAATGCCCAAAGTCGAGCAACTCACCGCCATACCACCAATGCACAATCCAAGTAGTACATCAATATCTTCCAATGTAATAGTTATCCCCCCCCAAATGTAAGTGGAAGGTTTGTGTCTCCCTTCGCTATCTCTCAATTAGGCCAGTTATGAGACCCCAATCAATCCTAATATACTATAAGCATAAGAATTGCCCAATGTCTGCCATCTCTATGTACGACAACAAGCATGCATCAATCGCCCAATGTCGCGTGTTGAACCAGCGCTCGATGCATTCAATGCACCCAGGATCCTATACACATGAAAAGTAGTTTACAGTCTGAAAAGTAGTTAACTATATGTAATATCCAAAATTAAAAAGGTAATGGATGTGAGCATACCTCTCTGTTCCATATGCCATCATATCTATGCAAGTTATGCTATGTGAGGACAGAGGGTTGATGCTTAGTCGAAAATTTTTCAACTCATGATTTATCGCATAGAGGAGTAATCCTCTAATTTTCTGCTTCTACTCTGATTTAAAAATGGTTTTAAAAACCCGGGACGTGATAATAATGACATGACCTGGGCAAACTGTTGTGTATCTGTTTACAGGAGTCGTGTCCTCGATGACACGACTACAATTACTTATTATGATAACTGTAGTCGTATTTTTCTCACACAATTCTTATCCTATGTTACTTTCAGGACGTGGTTCCTCTAGTTAATTTGTACTCTTCTTTTCATTGAGCCGCCCTCAAGACTAGACACAATTATTTTTTATAGATAGAACGGACTTTTCAAAGTTGACATTTAAAGAACCTCTTATTCAGAGCCGCTCATAAATTTAAAAGATCAGATTTTGATGAGGTCATAGAACAAATTGAGCAACACAATGATGAGGCATTCAAATACATTCATAACATCGACTATAGAAACTTGGCTAATGTTGAATTCCCTGGTAGAAGATATGGTACTCTCATATCAAGCAGATCGGAGAGTGCGAACAATATATTCTTGAAGGTGCAGAGTTGGCCAATCACAAGATTGATCGACTAAACTTGTGCCACCACTGCTGGTCACTTTGAGAGGCGTAGATACAAAGGCCAACAACTAACAATTCCCTTAACTAAATATCCCTAAAAATACATAAACGGGATCAAAGTTTTATTGTTCGAGTACAGGCCATATCAATGTACGAATTTAAAATGAATTCTCTCCACCAAGTGGTACGTTCAATGTGATCATTACTTAATTATCATGTAAATGAAATATGACTTGTTTTGGGCCATGTCTGAAAATACACAACTACACATAATGCTAATAATTGGACATGTACTTTCTCAGGACTACGTGAACCTTCTGAAGCAGACATGCACATGCGGAGAGTTTCAGAGCACGGGATTTCCTTGTAAATATGTTATAGCATCAATTGATCACTGGAGTTTGGACCCAATGCTATATTGTGAGAAGTGGTACTATACGAAGACTTACTACACAACCTACGAAGTGGCAATTCTACCAATGATAGACAAACATCAATGGTTAGATCATAAGGTTATGCCCAAACATAAACCACCATTGTGGAAAAGCAGAAAGGTAGGCAAAGGGTAAAGATAATTGAGTCATAGCCGAAACCACCCCCTAAGAACCCAAGGAGATGTGGTTACTCTTGTAAGCTTGGTCACAACAAGACCAATTGTAATAACCCTACAGTTGAGAAACAGCCTAAGCATCGAAAAAAGCATTCAACCACAAATGAACCAAATTCGACTCTAGGGAAACATCGTTCTGGATTGCCACATCCACCTCCATTCTTCATGTAAATAAAATATAACGACAATGAGTATTACAAGTAATAGACAGTGAGTTGTGTCATCACGTACACGATACGAGAAAAGTTGTGTTCTCAAAGACACGATCCCACGATCCCTTAAATGTATTGTGTATTCGAAAAGCGTGTACATGAACAGAATAGAAGAAATTGAAGCGTGCAATTTTCCATTTATAATATGTATTTTGATTTACAAGTGATAAATAATATACAAATTAAGCATGTAATTAACACACAATAGCACTACTATCGTGTCCTTGAATACACAATAGCACTGCTATCATGTGTTTGGGCAGTGCTATCATGTCTTCGAGGATATAACTTTTCTCTTATCATGTCCTCGATAGGAGAAAAGTCATATCCTTGAAAACATGGTCCCTCAAATAAAGACACGATACATTTGTATCCTTCAAATGTAAAAAGGATAAAAAATAAAGAATAACGAAAAAAGAATGTGAAAAAATGGATATGAAATGAGGGAGATATGACTCGTTGAATTTTGCATTACTATCAAGTCATCGATTACAAGATAGCACTACTGAAACACACGATAGCAGTGGTATCGTGCCATCGAGGACATGATAGCATTGGTAACATGTCATTGAGGACATGACAGCAATGGTATCGTGTCATCGAGGATGCGATAGCAATAGTATTGTGTGCTTGGGCAGTGAATCGTGTCAAGGAAGCCTCGATAGTTATATTATGAAACTTCCCTTCCTACTAGGTATCATGTCATAGACAGTAATTATAGACGCACCCCTAGATATGAAATGACATCACCTTCTGGCGAATTGTAACAGCCTAGATTTCACCTGTAAAATTCACTACGCCCAAGTGCCAAACGTCCTTTTGAGAGGGAAGTAGGTGACAGTCTTGGTGGAGCTTGATCGTTTAAATATAAACCCTTGCAAGTGCACAAGGTAATTGTACTACGGCGAGTATTAAGAAGGGTTGTCGAACCTCAGGGACGGTGAATACTTTACCAAACTCAAGAGAAGAAAAAGATGTAGTTTAATTAATTCTAAAGAAAGCAATGAACTTTATCTAATCTAACTAAGATTTAATCAATATGGAGAAGTATCAAGGCAAAGAATCTACCACTAGACATGCAATTACTACTCTCAATTATTATTAAGCATACATTGACATGATGTGGTAATTCGTGTACTTGATCGGACACACGAATTACTAATGAATTCACTAACGTTCTTGATCGGACACGAAAGTTCATCCACTATTGTGTAATCAATCCTATCCTTGATCGGGCATAGAATCAATCATAACTCTATTATAATGCAATTAATCTTATCCTTGATCGGGCATAAAATCAATCACAATATCTAATTTCATTCATAATCAATCAAGTCTATGATCAAGCACTCAAAAGAATACTCATGAAATCGCATTAAGCATAAATCATAATCAACTTTATAAAATTAAACTATCAAGAGTAGCAATACACATCTAGGGCTTCATCAAGCCTTGACAAGGAATTTAGTTACACATAGAAAGAGAAAAAAGAAAAGCCTGTTTATGTAGATCCATCATCATGAATCCTTCTTCTTCTTTGCTCCAAAAGACTCCTTCTCTTGCTCCTCTCTAGCCTTCAATAAAGCTCTGGTTCTCCAAGGTTGAATGCCCAAAACGTTCTCCCATAAGGCCTATTTATAAGAATGAAGAGAAACCACGAAGCCCCCTTCCAAATCCAAGTCGAAATAGGTCTTATTTCGGTTTTCCGCGGACGGCGATCGATCGCTCCGTATTGACGATCGTTCGCTTACCGATCGATCGCAATTCCTTCGTTATTTTCCTCCGATCGATCGCTATGCCGATCGATGCCGTATGATACCGATCGATCATCGTTACTGTTTTGCGCGGATCAAAAATTCCAGTAGATACGATCGATCGTTTTTAGGTCCGATCGATCGTTTCCTTCAATACACTACTTTTGCGGCTCTGGCGATCGATCGTATTGATAGCCGATCGATCGTAGTTACTGTTCATGAAATTCAAATTGCTATAACTTTCTGTCCCGAACTCCGAATTGTACGTGGTTGGTGGTGTTGGAAAGCTGACTTCTTGAACTTTAACATGAAACTTGAATCAGTCCAATACGATATTTGTACATAAAGTTATGATAATTTAACCATTCGTATTACTTTTCTCCTCATTTCTGTGTATTACTCTTGTTTCCTATAAAAACCAAAAACTATATTAAAGTAGTAGTTATTCTAATCAAATACTAGCATAAACATAAGTTTAGGAGATAATAAAATACTTATTTTATATGTAGATCAGAGCTGTGGAATAAGAGAGAAGGAGCATTTTTTTAGTGGCAAGAGGTAAGGGTTGGCAGCCACGATTGCAGAGTCACGTGAACTGCCAACACAACCACTAAAGACCACTCATCCTACTAGTAAGCAATAAATATTCGTTTGTTAATATGTTAAATTTTACATTTTGCTTAGGTTTGATGTCGTGTATCCAATGACATGTTGCAATATGCTGTCGTGTCACTAAGAACACGACCCCGTCGTGTTCACGATGACACGGTACTGTTATTTATTGTATCTGATGACAAGCTATATGGCAGAAGTCATATATCCTAATTTTTTTCATAACATATGGATACACAAACAAAGGAAGCAAATAAAAATACTGTAATGGCCGAGGAGCAGAAGGAAAAGAACAATATGAAAAATAAGAAAGATGACTCCAACCCCCCAATTAAGATGAGATATAAACCTCGGCCATGTATCCAGACACACACTAACCAAGAAGCTCTTAGTAAAGATATGAAAGTTGTAGAAAATTACCCACAATGCAAAGAAAGACTTGTTCAGATGGGTTTATCTTACATCTTCGAATGCGTAGAAGTAATGGTGGCTAGAAACCTACTTGATGTTCTGTTTGAGTATTGGGATGACTCCCAGAAGTTGTTTAACATTAAGGGGAGAAGGTTACCCCTCACTGAGCAGGAAGTTGTCTTCATCACTAGCTTATGGGCATCTTATGAGAAAGTGTCATGCCCCAGGATCTCACACCTTGATCGGAGTGCGGAAGCCTTCAAAGATAGTGATATCTCAAGGCTGAAACCTCGGGCATGCAACCGATCAGTAAAAAACAAAACCAATTACACCATCACGAAAGAATGTGTAATCGGTCATCCAGCAATTCAGGGATTTACAATATTCAAACATCGTTATAAATTATGAAATGAACCTACTTAATCTTTATTACAGCAAATAAACTTAACAAAGTCAATAAAATTAAATCAAGCAACTGAATAAAAGAAATCTCTAATCTCTTCTCGACGTCATCAACACCTTCCTACTACTGCAACCGTCCTGTCTCAGTTATCTTTCGTGCCTGCATTAGAGGATGCATGAGTATTTTATAGAAACACTCAGTAGAATTTATAACCCACTGAATTTCAATGACAACCGGACTAATCCTAAGGTCTATTAATCTGAAAAGAAAGATCAATCAAGAACGGTTCCCGACTCGCAAGTACAGGAAAAGAATAATAAATAACATGACTCCGAACATCACATGTGTAAGGAGAAGATAAACAATCTTAATACCTCTAGGCATCTAAAGTGCAAAGAGATTCAATTTATACCCGTTGAATATGCCAACCATGTGGCTACTTACCAGAACCACCCTAGAGGTTCTCCCTTCGGAACTCGCCATGCGTCTAGGATACTCCGTCAGTGCATACGGACACAATGGGCGGAGACTGCAAACCTTCTGTAATATCATATAGTCTAAACGTAAGTATGTACCTCCCTTCGGGCAGTAAGGAAACCATGTTCCACAAATATTAGAGATCACCATGGATCTAGCAATAGTTTATGAGCATACTGATCTATACATGAAATATGCATTTTATTATCTCTTAAGCTTATGATTATGCTAGTGTTTGATTAGAATAACTACTACTTTAATATAATTTTTGGTTTTTGTAGGAAACAAGAGTAATACACAAAAATGAAGAGAAAAGTGACTCGAATGGTTAAATTATCATAACTTCGTCTACAAATATCTGATTGGACTGATTCAAGCTTCATGTTATTCAAGAAGTCAGCTTTCCAACGCCACCAACCACGCGCAATTCGGAGTTCGGGACAGAAAGTTATAGCCATTTGAAGTTTCTAAACAGTAACTACGATCGATCGGGAATCACTGCGATCGATCACTAGAGCCGCAAAAGCACTGTATTAAAGGACACGATCGATCGGCATCAAAACGATCGATCGTATCTACTGGAATTTTTGATCCGCCGAAGACAGTAACTACGATCGATCGGTATCATACGGCGTCGATCGCCCAGCGATTGATCGGAGGAAAATAACGAAGGAATAGCGATCGATCGGCCAGCGAACGATCGTCAATACGTACGATCGATCGCCGTATGCGGCAAACCGGAATTAAGGCCTATTTCGACTTGGATTTGGAAGGGATTTTGAGGGTTTTCCTTCACCCCTATATATATGCCTTAAGGGAGAACGTATTGAGCACCACATAATCAACCTAGAGAGCAATTTGAGACCTTGGAGGCTAGAGCAAAGGAAGAAGAAGATGATGAAGATGAAGATGATGGATTCTCTTCCCATGCTTGGCTAAACTCCTATCTAAGGCGTAGATGAAGCCCAATAATCTGGTTGTGTAGTTTCTTTTCTCTCATCTTATGTTTTTATTCTAGTTGGTGTATGGATTTTATTGTGTAATCACCGTTAATTCAATAAAGATTTGTTCTTTGTACTCGAGAGAGACAAGAGTGAATTCTTGTGAGTTTCAATCCGAAGAATACTTGCGTATCCGAGAAGAACGTGAGTAGACTGAGGTGTTATATATCAATAAAGTTTCATTGGTTTATATTCGAGAGAGATAGATCACAATTCCATGTTTTAATTGTTTTATGTGTTACATCCGAGAGGAGAGCACTATATTTTGAGTTGATAAGTGTATGTCCGAGAGGAATATGCTAGCCAATTGGAAATCTTTATTCAAAAGAGAGAGGGAAACGATACACTAGTTATTGTGGTGGATTCGAAGCCTTGGTCTTCTCCACATTGATTAAAACTCAGCTTAGTAGTTAAAGTTCATAGCTTTATTTAGATTAAACAAAAACTGCAACTTTCTTCTCTTGAAATTTGGTAAAGTATTCACCGTCCCTGAGGTTCGACAACCCTTATCAATACTCACCGTAGTACAATTGCCTTGTGCACTTGCAAGGGTTTATATTTAAACGATCAAGCTTTTGGCGCCATTGCCGGGGACGGCATAATAGTTTACTAAATTCTTAGCATAGTTAGTTTTAGAGTAGTTTAATTTAATTTCGATTTTAGTAGCTGAATTTAGTTGTTTTTCTTCTTCTACTGGATTAAGAGAGGACGCTGATTTTCGTCATCGGTGGAAGGGCCATCCCTTCCCACTGTTTGCACTCTCTTAACCCTCTTTTAGAGTAAATTTGGGTGCTTGGTGTTTTTCTTTTCTTTGTGGGATTGCAAGACGTGCTAGTTGTCGCTATTAGGTTGCTAGTTGTCGCTATCTAGGGTTGATGCTTGCTAGTTGTCGCTATTAGGATTGCACAGGTTTTGTTTGATTTTTATTGTGCATGCATGGTCGTCGCTCCCTGAACCCCGACCTTGCCTTTGATCCTGATCCTGAGCGCCTATATAGAATCTGTAGAACTCCTAGTAAACCGATCCCTAAAATTCATCCAATGGCGGACAACATGAACCTTGGGGGTGGGAATGGTCTAAACCAGAATCCACTAATGCCTCATGCCCGTACCCTGCAAGACTACTACCGTCCCACTGCCTACACCTCCCCTTCCTGTATCCTACTTCCTGCAACCGTGGCTAATTTTGAAATTAAGCCAAACATCATCCAGATGCTGCCCACATACCATGGCCAATTAAATGAGAACCCCTATAGGCACCTACAAAACTTCCTAGAGGTTAACACAACCTTTAAGCTTACACTATCTGATGACCAGGTGCGCCTTAGGTTGTTCCCCTTTACCTTAAAAGATAGGGCCAGGGAATGGCTGTACTCCCTTGAGCATAACTCTATTTCCACTTGGGAGGAACTTCAAGCCGAATTCCTCAAGAAATACTTTCCTGTGGGGCGGACCAATAAGATCCGCCATGAAATCATCACCTTCACCCAGATACCTAATGAACAATTCCATGAAAGCTGGGAGAGGATGAAAGCCCTACTCCGGTCCTGTCCCCACCATGATGTGCCCAAGTGGCAATTAGTACAGAGATTCCATGAGGGTGTGTGCGATCAGCATAAGACCTTAATAGACGCCTCCTGTGGAGGCACATTTATGAAAAAGACTCCGGATGATGCTTGGGATCTACTAGAGGTCCTGAGCGAAAACTCTTTACACAGTGCCACCCTCTATAGATCTGAAGGCCATATGCCTGGCAGGAGTGCCTCAAGGGGAGGCATGTATGATGTGAAAGCTACCACAAACCTAGAACACCAAGTGGCATCCCTTACCGAGAGGTTTGACCGGTTTTTCTCACAGCCTCCACCTTATAACCCAACCTCTCAAGATGCCTGTGCCATCTGTGCCAGCCCTATGCACACTATTGTTGACTGCCCCTCAGCCTCCCAGTATCCAGACCTTGTACAGGAGCATGTCAACTTTTCACAAGGATACCCTAGAGCCAATAACCCCTACTCAAATACCTATAACCCGGGGTGGCGAAATCATCCAAATTTCGCCTGGAAACAACCTAACCTGGGGCCCGCCTTTAACCAGGCCCCAAGACAGGACTTCCAAAGCCACTCTCAACCTTATCAACCACCCTCGGCTCCTCAATTTGGCCAATCAAATAAGAAACCATCCTTAGAAGACCAGATGAGCCAAATACTAGCCACCCTAACGGAGATGAAAACCGATCAAAAATCCCAGGCCCAGCTTGTCCATTCTCATACACAATCCATTGCCAAAATAGAAACCCAATTAGGACAGTTGGCCCAATCTATGAACCGTAGGGAAGTAGGAACCTTGCCCAGCCAACCACAGCAGAACCCTAGAGGCCAGTTCGCCCTTGAAGGTTCCCATTATCCAAATGAGCAGGTGCAAGCTGTTACTACCCTAAGAAATGGAAAACAAGATGACAATCAGGTTAGGGACCCAACCATTGCGAGTGAGGACACTCCACTTGAGAAACAGAATCAACCTACTCCTACTATGCCTGATCCTGTTAGTCTTCCACCACATAAGGATGTCCCAGCTGAGCCCACCAATGAAAAATCCTATATCCCTAGAGCTCCTTTCCCTCAATGCCTCAACCAACCCTCCCCGTTTAGTAAGACCCACCAACGAATGGAGGAAATGTTAGAGGTGTTCAAGCAGGTTAAGGTCAATCTTCCCCTCATAGATGTCATCAAACAAGTACCTGCCTATGCCAAGTTCCTGAAAGACCTGTGTACCCAAAAGAGGAAAACCAAATCCCATGTCACCCAAAAGGTCTTCTTAACCAACCAAGTAAGCTCTTTACTTACCAGTGATATGCCACCTAAATTTAAGGACCCAGGAGTCCCTGTTATATCCATTGTCATAGGTGACCATACCATTAGCCGAGCTCTCTTGGATTTAGGGGCCAGTGTCAACCTCCTCCCTTACTCAGTGTATGAACAACTTGGCCTAGGAGAGTTGCAGCCCACCACAGTCACCCTTCAGTTAGCAGACCGATCAATTCGTAGACCTAAAGGTGTTATTGAAGACGTTCTCGTTGGAGTTGACCGGTTCTACTTTCCCGTTGATTTTGTCGTCTTAGACATGGAACCAGTTGCGAACTCCAAATCCCAAATTTCTGTTATCCTTGGCCGCCCTTTCCTAGCCACAGCCGATGCCACAATTAACTGTAGGTCAGGGCTTATGAACGTCTCCTTTGGGAACATGAAAGTTAAATTAAACATCTTTAGTGCTTCCCAACATCCCTCGAGTGAAGCTGAGTGCCTTGTGGTTGACGACTTAGATGACCTCGTCCAGGAATACCTTCCATTTGCTGTGCTTAAGGATGCCCTCGAGCACACCCTTTTCTATGACTGGATCGATCAATATGAGGGCATACCTGACCTTGAGGAAGTCCATCACCATTTAGTGGCTGCCCTATACCCTGGACATATCCCATGGCGACCCCATCCTGACCCTCTCCCTGTGTCTACCGCCCCACCACTAAAACCTTCCATCGAAGCCCCACCCAACCTTGAACTAAAAACCCTTCCTAGCTCCCTCAAATATGTCTTCCTAGGACCCAAAAACACCCTTCCTGTAATTATCTCATCTAGCCTATCTATTGACCAGGAAGCTCAGTTGTTGGAGATCCTTACCACACACCGGCAAGCTATAGGATGGACAGTAGCTGACCTTCGGGGTATAGACCCCTCTGTGTGCATGCATCGCATAAACCTGGAGGACCAGGCTAAACCTTCTAGGGAGGGGCAGAGACGGTTGAACCCACACATGAGAGAAGTGGTGATGAAAGAGGTAGTGAAATTGTTAGATGCAGGTATCATATACCCTATCTCTGACAGCGAGTGGGTGAGCCCCATCCAGGTCGTCCCTAAGAAATCGGGCATCACGGTGAAACCAAACTCAGAGGGTGAACTTATGCCAATAAGAGAAACCACGGGCTGGCGGGTATGCATTGATTATAGGAAACTGAACTCCAATACCCGTAAGGACCATTTCCCTCTCCCATTCATTGACCAAATCCTAGAGAAACTAGCGGGCCAGGAGTTTTATTGCTTTTTAGATGGGTACTCAGGATATAATCAAGTGCCAGTTTTTCCAGGGGATCAGGAAAAGACGACTTTTACATGCCCCTTCGGTACATTTGCATATCGAAGAATGCCTTTTGATCTTTGCAATGCCCCTGCTACATTTCAACGATGCATGATGTCCATTTTTTTCGACATGATTGATAAATTTTTGGAAGTTTTTATGGACGATTTTTCAGTATTTGGCGCTTGTTTTGATGAATGCTTGCACAACCTTACTTTGGTTTTAAAACGCTGTGAGGAAATAAATTTAGTGTTAAGTTGGGAAATGAGCCACTTCATGGTTCAACAGGGGATTGTGCTTGGACATGTTATATCAAAAAGGGGTATAGAGGTTGACAAGGCCAAGGTTGACCTGATTGCTAATTTACCACCACCTACATCAGTTAAGCAAATACGGTCTTTCCTTGGCCATGCAGGGTTTTATCGCCGATTTATCAAAGATTTTAGCAAGATATCACGTCCATTATGTCACCTTCTCGATCAGGATGTGCAATTTGAATTTGATGAGTCGTGTAAAGAAGCCTTTACCACATTAAAAACCCTCCTCTCTAGCTCCCCTATCATTAAGCCCCCTAACTATACACTGCCCTTCGAGATAATGTGTGATGCATCGAATTTTGCTGTAGGGGCAGTGTTAGGCCAACGCATCAATAAAATTCCTCATGTCATATACTATGCTAGCAAGACACTCACTGATGCTCAATTGAATTATACTACCACAGAAAAAGAGTTGCTTGCTGTTGTGTTTGCATTAGATAAGTTCAGGTCATATCTCCTAGGGTAGTAAGATCATTATTTTCTCTGATCATGCAGCCTTGAGGTACCTTCTTTCTAAGAAGGATGCTAAGCCGAGGCTGATCCGTTGGATCTTACTCCTGCAGGAATTTGACTTTGAAATTAAAGATAAAAAGGGTTATGAGAATGTCGTGGCTGATCATCTATCCAGAATTCCTATTCCTGATTTGCACAGCCATGACCCTCTAGGAGATTCATTCCCTGATGAGCAGCTCTTTGCTGTATCCACTACATCTCCACCTTGGTTTGCACATATTGTGAATTATCTTGCTGTGGGTCAAATTCCACCCTTTTGGTCTAAACATGACAAAGACTTATTTTTCTCTCGAGTCAAACATTACTATTGGGATGACCCTGACCTGTTTAAGATATGTGCTGATCAAGTTATAAGACGATGTGTCCCCGAGAGTGAGTATCATAGCATCTTATCTTTTTGTCACTCTCAGGCCTGTGGTGGACACTTCGGTGGTAAGAAAACTGCGGCCAAAGTACTTCAAAGCGGTTTTTATTGGCCAACTCTATTTAAAGACGCCCATGCTTATTGTCAATCTTGCGATAGGTGTCAAAAACTAGGAGCTTTGTCAAAAAGGAATATGATGCCCCTACAACCAATTTTGATTGTTGATTTATTTGATGTTTGGGGTATTGATTTTATGGGACCTTTTCCACCATCTTTTGGTCATACATATATTCTTGTTGCTGTTGATTATGTGTCTAAGTGGATTGAAGCTATTGCCACTAGGACCAATGACCAAAAAGTTGTGCTGGACTTTCTTAAATCTAACATTTTTAGCAGGTTTGGAATTCCTCGAGCTATCATTAGTGACGGAGGTTCTCATTTTTGTAACAGGTCTTTTAAAGCTCTTCTCAAGAAATATTCTGTCACCCACAAAGTTGCAACACCATATCATCCACAGACGAGTGGCCAAGTGGAGGTTTCAAATCGCCAAATCAAGCAGATTCTAGAGAAGACGGTTCGCCCTGATAGAAAGGATTGGTCCTTGAGACTTAATGATGCATTATGGGCCTACCGGACAGCTTTCAAGACCCCGATTGGTATGTCTCCCTACCGATTGGTATATGGGAAAGCTTGTCATTTACCTGTTGAGTTGGAACATCGAGCGTATTGGGCTATTAAGGCATACAACTTTGATATGGATAAAGCCGGTGAGCAGCGAAAACTCCACTTGAGTGAGTTAGAAGAGATGCGCTTTGATGCATATGAGAATGCCAAACTTTACAGGATGAGAACCAAAGCGGTGCATGACAAGATGATCTTGAGAAAGTCCTTTCAGCCTGATCAGAAGGTACTACTCTACAACTCTAGGCTACACATATTTCCTGGGAAGCTCCGATCTCGGTGGTCTGGGCCTTTTATTGTCAAAGAAGTATTTCCACATGGTGCTGTTGAGATCCAAAATCCAAAAGATGGGGGTACATTCAAAGTTAATGGCCACCGTCTGAAACCCTATCTCGAGGCTGCTGGTGACCTAGATGATGGGCTGGTGCATTTAATTGATCCAATAATTACAGAGTGATCGTGGCCCAGTCAGGCTGAAGACGTTAAACTTAGCGCTTGGTGGGAGGCAACCCACGTATTCAGGTGTATTCTCTCCTTTCTCTGATTTTCTTTATTATATGCTCATTGTCATGCTATATTTTGTTCACATTGAGGACAATGTTCATAATAGGTTTGGGGCAGGGAATATTACTTGTATAAAAAAAAAAATTTAGTTTTTAGGTTGTTTGTTAATACTTTTTCTTAGGTTTTGATAGTTTATCCCGTGATAATGCATGTTACAATTCTTAGGAGATTAATTTACATTGGAAGTGTGAGTAAGTATACTGGAGGATAGATACACTTAACTGAGCATATCTTTCTATTACAGTCCTCTTGGAATAAGTGCTTAAACTAAGAAAATTCACTTACACACACTAGTACATAAAGTAATACCATCTAGAGATTTGTTGAATGCTAATCTACAGTGGGATGTCTTTAGTCATAGTCATTAGATGATGTGTAGTTATCTGTTGAGCTTAAAAGATCATGATAGACCATTTATTTGGCTATGGCAAGGGATTGGAACCGGAAATAGGTGGAGAGTATAATACAGCCTGGACAAAATAAAGATGTGCTGAAATATATGTGCTGAAAATGAAAAATGAAAAAATGAAAACAAAATAAATGAAAGAAAGGGGCTGCTTGACTTTATAGGATTAACTTAGGCTGATGCTCGGGCCCGAAGCGGTCTCTTAAAACCTAATGCCCTAAGCTAAACTGGCTGGGAGTCATTGGCCTGAGTCATTGCTAAACCTAAGCATCTTGAAGTCAGGCCTTACACAGTCCTAGCGAAAAAAGAAAAAAAGAAAAAAAAAAGTCTATGGTGTATTATCCTCTCAAATCTAGAATGTTGGACCCGAATGAGGCGCGCAGATCTGTGCTATCATGAACCTAAAGATGACGATGACCATGTAGATTCTGATGCTCTTTGGTTAATGGGTAACACTGGATCTGTATAAACAGAAATTTAGAATGTATTGCTACAATGTTCTACACTTTCTACTATTTATATTATCATGCTATATCATATTGAGCAGAAAATTCCAAGATGAAAGTGTGGAATAAAACCACTTACTTGAGGGCTTCTATATTCCTGTTGATTATGAACCAAGTACATGTGGTTGATTTTCTTAAGCATTGTAGTGTGTATTTGTGGGGATAATAGGTTGTTTGTTTTGCAATATTTTTATTTTTGCACTTAGGTTAATTAGATTAATAAATACATGTTTGTGGGTAGCATGGCTGCAAACCCTCACGAGACAACACTCGTCCTACTAGGGCCACCTAGAGGTTTAACGGCTTGTTGCATACGCTCAATGCAATCGTGTTCCCTACGAAAGTGGTGTTTACTTTTCTGCATTAGTTCCTTTAGTTGATTGTTTGATTTTGTTTTGTTTTGTTTTGCTAGGGACTAGCAAAATCTAGGTTTGGGGGTGTGATCTATACATGAAATATGCATTTTATTATCTCTTAAGCTTATGATTATGCTAGTGTTTGATTAGAATAACTACTACTTTAATATAGTTTTTGGTTTTTGTAGGAAACAAGAGTAATACACAAAAATGAAGAGAAAAGTGACTCGAATGGTTAAATTATCATAACTTCGTCTACAAATATCTGATTGGACTGATTCAAGCTTCATGTTAAATTTCAAGAAGTCAGCTTTCTAACGCCACCAACCACGCGCAATTCGGAGTTCGGGACAGAAAGTTATAGGCATTTGAAGTTTCTAAATAGTAACTACGATCGATCGGGAATCACTGCGATCTATCGCTAGAGCCGCAAAAGCACTGTATTGAAGGACACGATCGATCGGCATCAAAACAATCGATCGTATCTACTGGAATTTTTGATCCGCCGAAGACAGTAACTACGATCGATCGGTATCATACGGCGTCGATCGCCCAGCGATCGATCGGAGGAAAATAACGAAGGAATAGCGATCGATCGGCCAGCGAACGATCGTCAATACGTACGATCGATCGCCGTATGCGGCAAACCGGAATTAAGGCCTATTTTGACTTGGATTTGGAAGGGATTTTGAGGGTTTTCCTTCACCCCTATATATATGCCTTAAGGGAGAACGTATTGGGCACCACATATTCAACCTAGAGAGCAATTTGAGACCTTGGAGGCTAGAGCAAAGGAAGAAGAAGATGATGAAGATGAAGATGATGGATTCTCTTCCCATGCTTGGCTAAACTCCTATCCAAGGCGTAGATGAAGCCCAATAATCTGGTTGCGTAGTTTCTTTTCTCTCATCTTATGTTTTTATTCTAGTTGGTGTATGGATTTTATTGTGTAATCACCGTTAATTCAATAAAGATTTGTTCTTTGTACTCGAGAGAGACAAGAGTGAATTCTTGTGAGTTTCAATCCGAAGAATACTTGCGTATCCGAGAGGAACGTGAGTAGACTGAGGTGTTATATATCAATAAAGTTTCATTGGTTTATACTCGAGAGAGATAGATCACAATTCCATGTTTTAATTGTTTTATGTGTTACATCCGAGAGGAGAGCACTATATTTTGAGTTGACAAGTGTATGTCCGAGAGGAAGCTAGCCAATTGGAAATCTTTATTGAAAAGAGAGAGGGAAACGATACACTAGTTATTGTGGTGGATTCGAAGCCTTGGTCTTCTCCACATTGATTAAAACTCAGCTTAGTAGTTAAAGTTCATAGCTTTATTTAGATTAAACAAAAACTGCAACTTTCTTCTCTTGAAATTTGGTAAAGTATTCACCGTTCCTGAGGTTCGACAACCCTTATCAATACTCACCGTAGTACAATTCCCCTGTGCACTTGCAAGGGTTTATATTTAAACGATCACATACTATGATTCTACCTCGGAGAGATCCCTTCAAGGTCTCTAGTGGAGAAATAGGTTAATATCAAACTGGACAATGATTTAACAACAGCATGGGTCTCAACTTTTCTGAGAATTAGGGTAACTTTTACCACTAGTGACTCACTCATGAAGTATGAATAAAACATCAGGGTCTCTCATAAGATTACAACCCACTTCAGGAGTAAATAAGGAGAATCAATATCTCATATAACCAAATGACTCACCATAGGAGTATAGATCAAATTCTAATACCTTTGACACATACTTTCATACATAATAGATAGGAACCTCCTAGAAAAGATTAGGATTTATAATATAAATATTCAAAACTAAGAATGAGAATAGAATCTTGATGATTTGATTTCCAAGTGGAAATTCAAACCGATACTTAACGTTTGTCTAAAAACAAAAATTATAGTTCATTCGGTCACTTAGGATTATTCCATAATATTATATTTTTTACTTAATCAACCTTACTGTGATAATCCATATTCAGTAATGTAATGCATAGTAATGATACTTTACTTCATATTACATCATATCACATAATGTCATTCAAGTATTAGTGTATTAACCCTAATAACAACACACTGACACATGCATAACCATCCCCTACCGACTGCTACCATAGTCTGTACAATCGGACTTAGCCTTCAAAAATTTTACTCATAATAACCTTATGTGTCTAGTTTCTAACTCCATTGACTTTATGTTTTTTCGATTTTTTTAATTAGTTATGATTTAATTAATACACAATGTCTGCACAGAAACAGTTTTGTCCGAGATTAAGATTCTTAATTATACTTAAGTTTTTCGTATAACCACACCTTATTAATGTTAATAAAATATTATCAGACTTATTTACTCCCGTCCTAGGCTTATTACAGATCCACCTTTATCATGTTTCATATCTTTATCATGTTTCATATCTTACATAACAGTCTTAGATAACTAACCCATTATAACAAGGACTTTCAATACAAGATAACAATTATGTCCACTAAAACAAACGTGATTGAAGAATAATAGAACAAGATCAGAACTTTTGACATCAATATAATTAATAAAGCCATGACAACATGGCCGTAACTTTGGACGGATCAGTGGCCACTCCATCGCGAGATACAATGTGACCCAAATATTCCACCTATGGACTACCAAAAGACATTTCGAACGCTTTAGAACATTTCACTGAGAAAACCGACCTGAGATGTGTCAAATGCTCCTCCAAGGAAGTGTTGTAGATTAATATATCGTCAAAGAACACCAACACGAACTAGCGGAGGAAAGGCCGAAACAAATCATTCATCAGATTCTGAAAAGTGATCGGTGTGTTGGTCAGTCCGAACTGCATAACTAAAAACTCAAAGTGACCATCGTGTGTCCACAATGCGGTCTTGTGAATATCCTAGGGTTGCATTCGAATCTGGTGAGAGCCCGAACGCAGGTCAAGCTTACTGAAAACTGCAACCCCTGCTAGCTCATCCAATAGTTCTTCGATCACCGGAATAGGATATTTATCTTTCACAGTGATGGCATTGAGTGCCCGGTAACCAGTAATACGGGAGACGAAAAGGAACTAGTGCTCGGCCGGATAATACCTGATTGCAACATTTCATTCACTAACCGTTCAATTTCAGCCTTTTGGACGTGCGGGTATTGATAAGGCCTAACATTGGCTGGCGACGCTCCTAGAGTAATAGGAATATGGTGGTCATGGCGCCGTGTTGGTGGAAGGCTGGAGGGCTCTGAAAAGACGTCCTCGTGCTCAGCCAAGAGAGCGAGCATATCGTCTGGCATATCAGTCTGACTAACCTCCATTGTAGCACGCTGCTGAAGGAAGAAGCCGTGGGGTGTAAAACGAAAAAGAGAACTGACCTCCAGGGCGGTATGCAATGTGCAAGGCTGTGACCCGTGGAGGTGCACTCGTTGTCCCGCCACCTCAAAATCCATAACCATGCCACGGAAGTTCCATACTACATCGCCCTAACACCATGTCCGCCCCCTTTGTGGGTAACATAAATAAATTGGTGGTGAAGGTGTAGCTCTGAATCATCAATGTCGTCTGCACACACATTCCCACACTTCGAAGGTGTTTTCCATCCCCTATCAGCACGTCGAATGGTTTGGAGTCAGACACAGCATCCCAAGTGTTGTGCCACTTTGTCATTAATAAAATTGTGTGTGGAACCACTATCGATGAGAATAGCTACCTGTTCTCGCTTGAGGTGCCCATGGACGCACATGGTTCGTGGAGTGAAAGCACCTGAGAAGGACCTTGTGTCTCCTTCGACACGGCCATTCCCTCTTCCTCAGCCTCTTCTACGAGCAAGCTACCACAAACTGCACAGCGATGGCTGGGTATAAACTTCTCATCGCACTTAAAATAGAGGCTCATCCATCTGGATTGGTGTCAGACGATGCACTGGGTGGCTAACAGGACTGGAAGAGGTGGTCCGGATGGGGTTGGAGCCTGGTGCTGGCATAGGGCCAGCACTGAACTGAAAGGAGGTCGCAGTGCAGGGCCCACACGCCTCCCCGACTCTGGCGAGCAAGCTTCTCCTCCTCAATTCGTGTGTGACGCATGACATCCCTCATCGAATGACAGGGAAAATGGGGCATCTCATCCGAAATTTCAGGCTTGAGCCCTCGCTTGAATGTACCCACTAAGGCCGGCATCAGCCAATCAGGCGGACAATTGGCAATTTTCATAAACTCTGAGTAATATGGCTGAACTATGGTTGTCTTTCGCAACCTGGAGAGCATTTCATTGAAGTCCTAAAACTTGTTGGGACCGAATTGGGCGCAGAGCTCGTCAGCAGAAGAAGCCCAGGTTGGATAGCGGACTTCTTTCTCGTAACTCTGGAACCACACAGAGGCGTCCCCATACAAATGGAATGTACACTGCGCAGTTGTGCCGCTTCCGAGTGCGTCCCCTAATAGGCAAAAGACTTATGTGCCTTATAGAGCCATTCCACCGGATCATCTTCGCAGTTATAGCGCAGAAATTGGAGACGAGCCAACCGAGGCTCAGCTCCACCCGAGACCCCTCGCAATGTCTCGGGTATTCCCCCCATTCGTCCTTGAGCTCCTGTGGGAGATTTTGGAAGGGCATGGTCATTGAGGCATTTGCCCAAACACCTGACATGCCTCGTGTGTCATAGCCCATACGGCCCCCTTCCACGGTTGGATGGAAAGAACCGAAGCGAACTCCGGGAGGATGTGACTGCGCCGTTGCTGCAAATGGTGCATGGCCGCCATAAACTTGTGAACCCATGTTTTTAGACGGCCCACCCATCTCCGCCTAAACTGGTGGTGGCGTGACGAGAAGGGCCGCTGTATGGCCGACTGGATTCTTGGCCTGCGCCAGAGTGAGTTGTTGGAACTGGTTTTGTAGAGGCTACAATGCGGATAATACCTCCACCATAGTCATCTCATTCGTGGCCTTTGGACTAGCAGCCACAGTCTTGGTCTCCGGCTTAGGTTGGGCATCAGCGGCCATGGTTTTTTTTTGTGATAATTGAAAAATTATATTAAGGGAAACAAGCGAGTACAACCTCACCTCAACACGACTCACGGGGCATGAACAGCCCCGTAGGAAATAAAATGCAATTCAATACAATACCATACAATACAAAGCACCGATCAGCCTACCGAAACCAGGTAGGGCAAACTCAAAACCAGGGGCCGATAATCCTCGGCATCCATGTAGTATCCCGAGATCCAGATTGAGCGGAAGAGGTGCCAATCGATTGCCCATTCTTCATATGGCCCACTTTTCATCGATCGCATTCTCGACGTTCATGCAGCTTCCTGAGATCCTGATTGATCGGTTGCCGGCGATCGATCATATCCTCGGCTCCAATGCAGTTTCCTGAGAACCCGATCAATCGGGAAAGGTGTCGATCGATCACCGAATCTCCAAATGTCAAAAGTAGTCAATCCCAGAAGGAGTGCAAGAAAGGGCAGTGGGTGAGGCAAATATCCTTAAGCTGGAACGCGTTAAGAATCTCCTTTACCCTATGGATGAGGTTTTGTCTCAGCATGAAAGTCTCAAGCTTCTTGTCTTCAAAGATTCGCATGTTCCTCTCCTCCCATATCATAGTAATAAAGCTTGTGAAGCTAGCTTGGATAATGGGCCCAGTATGTTTGTTGTTTCTAATCAACTGAGTCAGCGAATCTAGTTCCATAGAGCAACCCCAAATTGTATAATGGATATTGCACTTATGTAGAAATATACGCCAAACCATCTTAGCATAAATGCATTCAAACATTAGGTGGCTGATTGTTTCTTCATATTTCCTACAAAGAAAACACCTGTTTACCAGAGAGATCCCTCTTCTTTTTAGATTGTCCAAAGTGAATAACCCTTCATTGAGTGCCATCCAGGCACAAAAGAAGTAACGGTTCAGCCAATGTTTGAACCATATGAGATCATACCATGGTACATTTCTGAATTTCACTCTAATTGCATCCCAGACACTTTTAAAAGTAAACTTACCAGATTGACTAAGCCATCCAAAGGAGTCCTCCGAATCAGTAAGCACCAGTAGTTTCTCTAGGATTTCCTTCTTGGCAAGATCACCTCTTCTTGAGAGTATATGTTCATTTTGGAGTTTGCCAGACTTAGTATAATCCGCAATTGATTCAAATGTGTTACCTTCCAGTTCCCGAATGCATCTGTTGCCATATTTCGGGGCAAGAGTTAAGGGGCCGCGCCAGGGGTCCACCCACATCCGAATTGTGCATCCATTTTCTATATTAACCACACATCTCTCCTGCATGAAGGTTTGCAACTGAAGGATAGATTGCCAGGCATAGGAACAATCACGAGTTCTAGTCGTCCAAATGGAAGTGGTGCTAAGATACACCCCATGAACCCATAAACACAAGAGAGATTCTGTACATGTAATACATCTCCAAAAGAGCTTGGCAAGATTTGCATTATTGATGTCTTGAATACATCTGATCCCAAGACCCCCTTCTTTTAGAGGACGGCAAAGCTTTCGCTAGGAACTATTATGAAATCCATTGGATTGGGTAGACCCTTTCCATAGGAAGTTGGCCATGATACTCTCCACCTTGTGGCAAACTTTTTTGGGCAATTTAAAGCAAGATGTCCAATATACATTCAATCCACCAATAACTGATTTGAGCAATTGTAGCTTTCCAGCATATGATGAGAGTGCGGTTTTCCAACCGTTGACACGTTCAGAAATCCTGTCAAGAAGAGGTTTGCAGGCTGCATAGGATATACTTTTTGAGGAAAGAGGCATACCTGAGTAGGTGATTAGAAAGCACCCTTCTTGGAAGCCAAGCATTCCTAGAATAGTTGGCTTGTGCTGGCACCCCGTGGAAAAGAAGATAGAGCTCTTGCTAATGTTTGCCTGAAGGCCCGACATAATTGCAAAATCTGAAAGAATGTCCCGGATGCACACTGCCGATTGTACATCCTCCATAGAAAACAAGAGAACATCATCAGCAAAAAGGTTCGAGATAGGAATACCTCCAATATTTGGTGCCCTGAGATTGCCGTTCAATGAGGCCTGATTTAACATGGCTGACAGTCCTTCCATGCATAATAGGAATAGGAGATGTGATAATGGACATCCTTGCCGAAGGCCACTTGCACTAGAAAAATGCCCATAGTTCGACCCATTGATCAAGATGCTGAAAGAGGGGGTGCATATACATTGCCGGGTCCAGTGGATCCATTTGTTGTTAAGGACATGGAAGATATAATCCCATCCCACCTTATCATAAGCTTTCCTCAAGTCGACTTTCACACAACCTTTTTTGTCTCCCTTGTTGATGCATATTGTGGACGAGTTCATGGGCCAGCAGGATGTTCTCACCAATAATTCTCCCCTTGACAAACGCCGACTGATTGAGACTAATCAAATTAGGGAGCACTAAAGCCAACCTGTTTGCCATAATTTTTGAGATAGTTTTGTAGATAAAGTTACAGAGGCCAATCGGTCTGAATTCCTCAAAACTCTTTGAATCTGACTTTTTTGGGATGAGAGTTGGAAATGTGTGGTTTTAGGGCCTTGAGCATTTACCCTCTCTTAAAGAAGTCTCTCACTGCCAATAGGAAATCCGGACAAATGATATCCCAAAAGTGAGTAAAGAATTCTTTCTGAAATCCATCCGACCCTGGAGCTTTCCCATTAGGTGCCTGGAATACTGTCCCTTTGATCTTGTCACGCCCCAAATTTCCAACCCCAAAATACGCGGAAGCGATAAGCCATTGAAGGTAACAGGGTCACAAATCTGGGACGGACCGAATACTCGATTCATCACCATAAATCCCATGTACAAATGTGGGAATAGCCGGATCAAAATGACGTAAATAATTGTTCAAAAGTCACAAAATAAAAATAAAACTAACCAGCGTAAACAATCCAAATAATCCCATGAAAACAAGTAAATAAAGCAAGTGACACGCAGGCCACAAAATAAATAAATATCAAAATATCCACTATCATCAAATAAATAAATTCTACGCTAACAAGTCTCCACGACTTCCACGAGCACCAACCTCCACGTTACCAGAATGCTGTTCACACCTCTTCAGCTCTACGCCCTGCATCAGAAGATGCGTGAGTATTCCAGAGGAAATACTCAGTAGGATGCTAGAAAAACTCACAGTAGGAACAGGCAATAAAGAAACCAATAACAACCAGGTCCGATAACTCAGAATATACATGACGCAGATGGTACTTACTAGGAAAAGATACCGCACCCAAAATATCTCATCGATCAGGGTGGAAATAAATTATAATAATAAAAATGACTCCAGACTTCCAAAGAGTAAGGAGATAAACAAATATCTGATCTAGACAACCAAAGTGTCGAAGGTGTCAATTTCTGCTCTCTGATCAGTCCACTTCCTCTTTGGACTTTAATACCAAAACATCCTAGAGGTTCTACGTAGGAACCCGGCCAAGCGTCCAGGGATGCTGGCCCCTTCGGTGCTTACGGGCACAATGGGCAGAGATTGCAGACCTTCCGTAATGTCTAACAATCTACAGCGCACGCGTTGCCATACTCGGCTGAACTACAGAGGTTCATAATCATCGGAGACCACTCTGGGTCTAGCTATGGCTCGTGAGCATACTATGATCTAACCTAAGAGTGTTCAACAAGGCTCTTAGTGGAGAAGTAGTTTACATGGAACTGAGTTTGACTAACCACAACCAAGGGTATTCTCATGAATTAACAATTTTAGAAACTAGACTCTCACAGAAGTACAAAGGAATTCTCAGCAATTAACAATGACTGACTCTTAAGAGATTAACCAACAATCGGCTTGTGCCCATGCACGAGCTGACTCGAAATCAGACTCTTCGGTGTAGACTCTATCAACGTCATCACCATGCACTATTACAATCAAGATCATCCCTAGATTACAAGACTCCTGACTGGTGTCCCAAAAACTTTAATGGTAGAATTGAAATGGATAACCCTAATCTAATATCAGGGTTTCAAGAGGTCGAAGATGTGAGATGTTAGGCACCGCGAGCAAAGACATAGATGACCACGACATTTGGAATAGAGACAAACTCCACACGTATTATTACCATAAGTACTCTCTGGAATTCTTACACCATAGTACCCTCCTTATGTTATATAATAATAATATATGCATGTATATACATATATAAGTAGTTTTAGTATAGCGTTTTATTTAATCACCGTGAAAGGACACTGTTATTGACACAACAGCTCCATTCCCGGAGTTGCTCCAGTCTACCCAGAACTTATCAATCCCGGAAATTTTTACAGCAGACAGCCCCGTGTCTGTAGATCATTACCCAATTTACAGAATATTTTTCCAAATTTTCTACAATTAGTTATGAATTTTTGAATGCAGTCTATCAGCGCAGGATACATCCTAGCCGAGAGCACTACACTAAACAATAATCCGATTTCCACTTGTTGTTACTAATTCTAATCACAACTAAGGTCTTTTAGACTTAAAACCCTCTTACATTAGGTCATTATTAAATTCTGGACAGACCATTACTTATACATTAACTCACCTATTAGCCCCTTTTTAAAAACTGTTTTACAACATAGCCTTAACGGTTCATTAACCGGCAAACTAGACAACTTATCCCGGACACTTAAGCTTCAATTCAGACCTATGACAGAGGACTTAAGGTCCACGAACAATGACTCTTAAGTATTATCACGTTCATCTTGTTAGTACATCCATTAATCTCTTTTAGATAGTCTTATTACCTATATATCACATCGATTAGGGTATACACTACATAAAGTAGACAACTTTATCCGGACACAAAACCAAACCATGAAATATGACTTGAGACATATAAGAACGCATCAAACCAGTAGGATTACCTTTGAAAGCTTGCTGCTTTTGGATGAGAAACACAAGAGTTATACCAATCATTACATCGATTAAGTCGATACATAGACAAATGAGAGATCGGTGACTAATAGCAAGAAAGAAGACAACTTTTCTTAAACCGACCTTCATCTACACAAATCAGAGAATAATAATAAATATTAGACATCAGATACATGACTCACATAAGTCGAAATAGACACACACCATCAGGGACGACTTGATCGAATTGTGCATGAGAGATTCACATCGAGAAATCAATCGGTATATCAATAATTGTATAGATTTCAGCAAATAGAACAATTAAACCAGGATGACATGATCATACATGATACACACAACATCAGAACGTGGTACACATATAAAGATTGAAACTTCAATGAAATCATACTGATCTATACATGAAATATGCATTTTATTATCTCCTAAACTTATATTTATGCTAGTGTTTGATTAGAATAACTACTACTTTAATATAGTTTTTGGTTTTGTAGGAAATGAGAGCAAAGATGCAAAAATATGGCGAAAACGGACTTCAATGGTCAAATTATCATAACTCCGTGTACAAATATCGTATTGGACTGATTCAAGTCTCATGTGAAAGTTCAAGGAGTCAGCTTTCCAACGCCACCAACCACGCGCAATTCGGAGTTCGGAGCAAAAAGTTATAGCTATTTGAAAGTTTCCGGACAGTAGAAACGATCGATCGCAACCTTTACGCGATCGATCCTGTCTACGATCGATCGGACACACAAACGATCGACCGTATCTACTGGAATTTTTGGATTTGCGCAAAGTTTTGAAGACAGTAAAAACGATCGATCGTCTTCGTCCGGCATCGTTCGCAATACGATCGATCGGGAGCAATTAACAAAGAAAAACGGCTTCGTTCGGCTTCGTTCGCAAGGCGATCGATCGTGCTATACGGGCGATCGATCGGTGCATACGGAAAACGCAATTTAACCCTATTTTGACTCGGATTTGGAAAGGGATTTGAGGGTTTTCCTTCACCCCTATATATATGCCTGAAGGGAGAACGTATTGGGTATGCAAGAATAGAGTTTTGAGTTCCTTGGAGGCTAGAGCAGAAGAAGAAGAAGAAGAAGATGAAGAACTTGTTGATGGATTCTCTTCCCATGCTTGGCTAGACTCTCTTCCAAGGCGTAGATGAAACCCAACTGATTGGTTGTATTGTTTCTTTCTCTCATATTATGTTTTTATTCTAGTTGGTGTATGAATCTTTGTTATGCAATAAAAGTTAATTCATTAGAGTTTATTCTTTGTACTCGAGAGAGACAAGAGTGGATCTTTGTGGATTTCAATCTGAAAGAGCACTTGCGTGTCCGAGAGGAACGTAAGGGCTCTGAAGTGTTACATATTAATAAAGTCTCATTGGTTTATACTCGAGAGAGATAGATCACAGTTCCATGTTTTAATAGATTTATGTGTTACATCCGAGAGGAGGGCACTATAATTTGAATTGACAAGTGTATGTCCGAGAGGAATACACTAGCCAACTGGAAATCTGAATTCAAAAGAGAGAGAGAGACGATACACTAGTCTATTGTGGTGGATTCAAAGCCTTGGTACTTCTCCTATTGATTAATCTCAGCTTAGTTTAGTTAAAGTTCATTGTTTTTCTCTAGATTAACTAAAAACTGCTACTTTTCTCTTGAATTTGGTAGAATATTAATCCGTCCCTGAGGTTCGACAACCCTTTCCATACTCGCCGTAGTACAATTGCCTTGTGCACTTGCAAGGGTTTATATTTAAACGATCAAGTTTTTGGCGCCGTTGCCGGGGACGGCACAATAGTTTACCAGATTCTTAACATAATTAGTGTTAGAGTAGTTTAGTGAGTCTTAATTTAGATTATTTGTCAGTAGCTTAATTTGTGTTGTTCTTTCTTTTTTGCGAGGTTAAGAGAAGACGTGGAATTCTCGCCAACGTGGAAGGGCCACCCCTTCCCCTAGTTTGCATTCTCTTATCCTTCTCATTTTAGATTAATTTGTGTATTTGGTGTTTTCTTTTCTTTCTGTGATAGTATGTTGTGCTAGTTGTGGATATCTAGGGTTGTTTATCTTATTTGTGGATGTGTGATATTGTGGTTTGGGTGCTGATAAATACATGGTGAAGAAATGTCTTCACCTTTCTATGGATTTAGCCATGAGAACCCATATAGGAGCTTTAATGATTATTGTTCTTCACACACACATACTACACCTCCCTATGAAGTGCCCTACCACCCACGACCCTTATATGCTGATACTTACAACCGTGGGTGGGATAATCACTCTAATTTTTGGAGTGGCACATCTTCCCTACAATATACAACTCCTTATATGTCGGAACCATGTGCCCTCTGTTTAAGTCCTATTCATACCCCAGTGGAGTGCCATTTGGCCCATGAGTACCCTGATTTTATACGCAAGTATGTTAATGAGGCCCAAAGTCTTCATAGGTGGGAGGATCATCCTAACAACCCTTGGGAGCAACCCAACCCTGGGCCCACTCTTCATCAGGCCCCTAGACATGATTTCCTAAGCCATCAATTACCTTACCAATTAGCCTCTACTCCTCAGTTTGGCCAACCGACCTTGGAAGACCAGATGAGTCAAATGAGCCAAATGCTCCTCTCACACTTAACCGAGATTAAAACTGAATGTGAGGAGATGAGAGATGAAATACGGACCCATGCCCAGATTGTACATTCTCACACACAGGCTCTTGCCAACATTGAAATACAGTTAGAACAGCTAACACAGGCCATGAATAAGAACGACGAATGCATTTTACCTGTCGAGCCTCAATATCCGAAGGGCCAATTTTCTGATGAAGGGATCTGTTTTTTTCCTAATTTTGATGTTACATCCCTTAATAAGGAGCTTGAGTGGGTTTTACATAATGATCAAGAGGGTGTAGAAATTCAAGAAGAAGTAAGTGTGTTGATGGAACCAATTTTTAAACCTTCTTCTATATCTGAGGAGTCACAGTCTATGGAACTATCAACAGAACCTTCTATGCCTAGAACACCATTCATACCTTGTCTAGATCAATCTAACTCTTTGTTTAATGAACATAACTTAGACTGTTTCATAGATAGTTTAGTTGATTCACTAATTGAGGAAGCTTTTCCAATTGGGTTACTAGAAGAGGCCCCTAAGGCCAAAATGGTTGCTGTGGGGGAGGAGGTTCCCTTTATATTAAAATTCTCTAATGACTTTCTTTCATGGTTAATGCAGGGACCCCTCTTTCCAAAGCTTCCCTACCCACCACTCCATCCTTTTATTCCACGATGTGCTCCATACTTAGGCAACAAGGATAGGAGTGTATGGTGCAATCATTTAATTGATCCAGGTTGATGACTTGATAATCTGGACCCTACAGAGGATCGTGACTACGTCTGGCTGAAGACGTTAAACTTAGCGCTTGGTGGGAGGCCACCCACGTATTCAGGTGTATTCTCTCCTTTCTCTGATTTTCTTTATTATATGCTCATTGTCATGCTATATTTTGTTCACATTGAGGACAATGTTCATAATAGGTTTGGGGGAGGGAATATTACTTGTATAAAAAATTAAAAAAATTAAAAATTGAAAAAATCATAAAAATTTGATTAGTTTTAAGTTGTTTGTTAGTACTTTTTTCATAAGTTTTTATAGTTTATCCCGTAATAATGCATGTTACAATTCTTAGGAGATTAATTTACATTGGAAGTGTGAGTAAGTATACTGGAGGATAGATACACTTAACTGAGCATATCTTTCTGTTACAGTCCTCTTGGAACAAGTGCTTGAACTAAGAAAACTCACTCACACACACTAGTACATAAAATAATACCATCTAGAGATTTGTTGAATGCTAATCTACAGTGGGATGTCTTTAGTCATAGTCATTGGATGATATGTAATTGTCTGTTGAGCTTAAAAGATCATGATAGACCATTTACTTGGCTATGGCAAGGGATTGGAACCGGAAATAGGTTGAGAGTATAATACAGCCTGGACAAAATAAAGATGTACTTGAAAATATATGTGCTGAAAATGAAAATATGGAAAAAATAAAAACAAAATGAAAGAAAAAGGGGCTGCTTGACTTTATAGGATTAACTTAGGCTGATACTCGGGCCCGAAGCGGTCTCTTAATACCTAATGCCCTAAGTCAACTGGCTGGGAGTCATTGGCCTGAGTCATTGCTAAACCTAAGCATCTTGAAGTCAGGCCTTACACAGTCCTATCGAAAAAAAAAAAAAAAAAAAAGTCTGTGGTGTATTATCCTCTCAAATCTAGAATGTTGGACCCGAAGGAGGCGCGCAGATCTGTGCTATCATGAACCTAAAGATGACGATGACTATGTAGATTCTGATGTTCTTTGGTTAATGGGTAACACTGGATCTGTATAAACAGAAATTTAGAATGTATTGCTACAATGTTCTACACTTTCTACTATTTATGTTATCATGCTATATAATATTTGAGCAGAAATTTCCAAGATGAAAGTGTGGAATAAAACCACTTACTTGAGGGCTTCTATATTCCTGTTGATTATGAACCAAGTACATGTGGTTGATTTTCTTAAGCATTGTAGTTTGCATTTGTCGGGATAATAGGTTTGCTTGTTTTTACAATGTTTTTATTTTTGCTTTGTTTTGAACTTAGGTTAATTAGTTTAATAAATACATGTTTGTGGGTAGCATGGCTGCAAACCCTCACGAGACAACACTCGTCCTACTAGGGACACCTAGAGGTTTAACGGCTTGTTGCATACGCTCAATGCAATCGTGTTCCCTACGAAAGTGGTGTTTACTTTTATGCATTAGTTCTTTAGTTTGTTTGATTTGATTTGATTTTGTTTTGTTTTGCTAGGGACTAGCAAAATCTAGGTTTGGGGGTGTGATCTATACATGAAATATGCATTTTATTATCTCCTAAACTTATATTTATGCTAGTGTTTGATTAGAATAACTACTACTTTAATATAGTTTTTGGTTTTGTAGGAAATGAGAGCAAAGATGCAAAAATATGGCGAAAACGGACTTCAATGGTCAAATTATCATAACTCCGTGTACAAATATCGGATTGGACTGATTCAAGTCTCATGTGAAAGTTCAAGGAGTCAGCTTTCCAACGCCACCAACCACGCGCAATTCGGAGTTCGGAGCAAAAAGTTATAGCTATTTGAAAGTTTCCGGACAGTAGAAACGATCGATCGCAACCTTTACGCGATCGATCCTGTCTACGATCGATCGGACACACAAACGATCGACCGTATCTACTGGAATTTTTGGATTTGCGCAAAGTTTTGAAGACAGTAAAAACGATCGATCGTCTTCGTCCGGCATCGTTCGCAATACGATCGATCGGGAGCAATTAACAAAGAAAAACGGCTTCGTTCGGCTTCGTTCGCAAGGCGATCGATCGTGCTATACGGGCGATCGATCGGTGCATACGGAAAACGCAATTTAACCCTATTTTGACTCGGATTTGGAAAGGGATTTGAGGGTTTTCCTTCACCCCTATATATATGCCTGAAGGGAGAACGTATTGGGTATGCAAGAATAGAGTTTTGAGTTCCTTGGAGGCTAGAGCAGAAGAAGAAGAAGAAGAAGATGAAGAACTTGTTGATGGATTCTCTTCCCATGCTTGGCTAGACTCTCTTCCAAGGCGTAGATGAAACCCAACTGATTGGTTGTATTGTTTCTTTCTCTCATATTATGTTTTTATTCTAGTTGGTGTATGAATCTTTGTTATGCAATAAAAGTTAATTCATTAGAGTTTATTCTTTGTACTCGAGAGAGACAAGAGTGGATCTTTGTGGATTTCAATCTGAAAGAGCACTTGCGTGTCCGAGAGGAACGTAAGGGCTCTGAAGTGTTACATATTAATAAAGTCTCATTGGTTTATACTCGAGAGAGATAGATCACAGTTCCATGTTTTAATAGATTTATGTGTTACATCCGAGAGGAGGGCACTATAATTTGAATTGACAAGTGTATGTCCGAGAGGAATACACTAGCCAACTGGAAATCTGAATTCAAAAGAGAGAGAGAGACGATACACTAGTCTATTGTGGTGGATTCAAAGCCTTGGTACTTCTCCTATTGATTAATCTCAGCTTAGTTTAGTTAAAGTTCATTGTTTTTCTCTAGATTAACTAAAAACTGCTACTTTTCTCTTGAATTTGGTAGAATATTAATCCGTCCCTGAGGTTCGACAACCCTTTCCATACTCGCCGTAGTACAATTGCCTTGTGCACTTGCAAGGGTTTATATTTAAACGATCACATACTTGTGAGAAAAAGAACATCTTACCGATGAACCGGTACTAATTGCACGTCAACCGGTTCGGATTCGAACTTGCTTTCTTGCGATCTCCGCACGATCCAACGCACACCACTTTCACACACCACGAGGAGAGGCCTACTGGTGATTGAGAGGGAAGGGGGAGAACGTGGTAAATGAGGGAAAAGTCACCACGAAATTGGGGGAGAGGGCTGCCGGTTCCCAAAGGGATGACCGGCCCTCTCAATTGGAGTTTAAATAACTCATGCTTCGCGATCTCCACCGTCCATCTCCACTTCATCCAAGGGTCAAAGATCATCCCAGCCTTTCCTAAAACCACCAGCAAGATCTCCTCTAACCCCAAGATCCTTTTGATTGATTGCAATAAGGTAGGATTTTATCTTCTCTCAAAATCTTACTAATTTACTAATGTAACTTACCAAGTAAAAAGGAAATCTTTTGGGAACTACATTTGGCGCCAAAAACCAGCAAGGAAAGGCCACTTCCAACTCCCAAAAGGGGCGTCCAATCCATGCTTCAATTATGCTTTAGTTAGCCTAATTAAATCCTTCATAATCTTGATTCTCAATTAAGTATCAATTAGGGTTTTGACTACAACCCAATTTACTACGTATAGAACCCCTTAAACAGGTAAATCAGGCAAGATATGACCCAAAGAAATCCCCCAAAATCTGCCCAAGACATTTCCCAACGGAATTGCCTCGGGATACGCAAAACCACCGGCGATCGATCGGTGCGTATAACGCGATCGATGCCTTACAAAACCGATCGATCGTCTACCGATCGATGCCGTTTGAAGGCGATCGATCGGTCTGACGGAAAAACTTCAAATTTTTTATTTTTAATGAAATTTTCATAATTCAAATTTACTCCCATTTAGCAAGAAAAAGTTACCTTAATAATATAGAAAAATTTACGGCTGCTACAGATCTCATCATCACTTACATCACTAGACAAGAAAGCTGCTTGATCCGAATTTAGAGTCCTAGAAAAAGGGAGTGGTACGTGAGAAGTTGTTGTGGTAGGAGTGAATAACTTCTTATTATACAACTCTGCCTTGGCTCCAATCTCCTGTGGGGATTCCAGTCGATTACCCAAATCATCAATTATCTCATGAATGGTGTTCCGAACACTATGAGAGGCAACAAAGGCATGGAAGAACTTGGAACATTTGTCACCCTCTTGGAGCCACTTGATTCTTGATTTTTGCCGATAGAATTGTTCTCTAATACTATCCTCTTCACATACTTTTTGTCGTGCCGAATTGACGCTCCTCCTCAAGTCATCATCAAAAAGTTGGTTTTGCAAGGCAGTTTGTAGGGTTTGAAGTTCAAGAACTGCTTCTTTGTATCTGGCATTAATATCCTAGAAATGATCTCTATTCCACCTTTTGAGAGCTTCCTTACATGTCTACAATTTTTTATGAAGTACGAATAGGGGCTGACCTTGAATGGGTGCCTCCCAGGCTTTGGAGATGACCTCTCGTATGCTTCCATCTTGCTTCCACATATCAAAAAACTTAAATGGTAGCGGGCCTTTTGGGAAGGGTTGGCACATTCTGAAAACAATGGGATTGTGGTCCGATATGCCTGGGGGAGGGCAATGGAGTCTAAAGGTGGGGTGTCTAATGAACCAATCAGGATTAGCAAAAGCTCTATCAATTCAACAAAGAGTTAGATTGTTACCCAATTGATTGTTGCTCCATGTGAAGGATAGAGAAGAGGGAATTTCCTGTAAGCCAGCTTGTAAGATACAGTCATTGAAGGCTCTAAGGTCAGCTTGGGGTGCAGTTCCACTTCCCACTCTTTCTGATTTATGATGAATAGCATTGAAGTCACCCATCACTATCCAAGGCCCATTTATTGAATTGTTGGAATTGCAAAGGGTAGCCCACAACTTCTTACGCTCCTGAGCATCATTGGAACCATAGACCGTTGTGAAGTGAAAGGATTCACCTAAGGAGTATGTGACAAAACAATGGAGTGTCTGAGATGTCTCCTGAACCTTATGAACTGTAGCAACATTAGGATTCCAGAGAACGATGATCCTTTCTGATTCATCAAAATTCAGATTGTTAAAGAATTCCCAACCCGCAATAACTTTTATGCTAACTCGATCAACCTGTCTTCTCTTGATTTTAGTTTCGCATAGCGCCAAAAGGAATACATCTTCCTCTTTGTCAAGGTCTAGCACTGTCGACCTCTTGCTTCCGTGGCCCAACCCACGGATGTTCCAGCTGCAGATAGACATTTACTAGGATTGGGAGGCTAACCCCCCCCCCACCCCCCACTTTCTTTTTCTTCTTTTGTGGCTTGATAGTTTTGTTCTGAGTCACAGCTCGAGCTGGTTGGATTCTCCTTGCCGTAGTCGACAAAGAGGACGAGGCTTCGGAAGTCGACTCATCGCTATCCTTTATAGGATGGAAAGGGTTGGGAGAATGCATAGCTTGTTCCTGCACTCGCTTAGATAGGGGTTTTACCCCCCTTCTTCTGGGGGCATTCCAATCCTATGAGCTTTGGGTCTATAGTAGATCGCCCTCAGAGGCTCCCATGGGTGCTGGGGATAATAGGGATTGGTCGAGCTACTCTGGGCCTCCATTCACAAGCTCATCCAATGTAGCTGCTTTGGGCCTCCATTCCCTTACATGTTTTCCCAAGACCATGTAAGGTACCTGTCCAATCAAAGATGGTGAGTTACTTGATACTGACCTCATGCCTCTGGGGTGATTGTCGGGCATGATGTTGGTCACAAGGGAGGGCTTGGAGGTTTCCAATCGTGGATTCAGTTTTGCCTTGATCTCATCAATTGTGGCCAACTGGGTAGTAGGGCTCGGTATGGCAGGCATAGCAATGCCTGCAACTGCCTTGACATCTTCTATAGATGTCAACTCCTTAGGATCACTGCCGACTTCGACAGTCGGTGCCGGGCGATGGAGTGTCTCAATCCAAACTTCTTTTGATGTGCAAGTACTAGTGGAGTGGTCGAAACACTTACATTTGGAGCAAATACGTGGCTTCCATTCATACTCTACAGGTTGTGGGAAGAAGGACCCGTCACCAGTAGCAACATGGGCAATGGTAGGAAACTTGAAATCCAAGTCGATTTCGATATAGGCTCTGGCATATTCTAGCCGGGATCGGTCAGCTGTAGCTCTATCAGAGAATAATGGGTGTCCCACAAGACTGGACACCATGCTCAAGCTTTCCTTTACAAAGTATTGGGGCGGGAGGTCTGGAAAGCGTACCCAGATAGGCACCGATTTCACCAAATCTCGAACCAGGTGCATGCCTGGGTGCCATTTACGCAGGATCAAGGGCCTTCCACACACGGTCCACATTGAATTCAGGATTCGCTCGTAGTCTTCCGATGAAGTGAATTTGAACATAAAAAACCCGCCCGCCAGGGATTGCATGTCGAGCGATCCAGTCAGCTTCCAAATCTTTGAAACATAATCCTTGAACCACACATAGGACGGGCATTTCCCCATGGCATATCCAATGAGAGTGTTTGTCCATCGTAATGCTTCTCTGTCAACAATCTCTTGCGGGATTCTAACTGACGTTAAACCTTTGAGCTCCAGGTAGAAAGTAGGATGCTTCAGAGACACCTCTAAAAAAGGCTGACCCAAGAGGGAGATACAGGCACAGCCCGAGATGAGGAAGCAATTGCTGCAGGGCCCAAAGGGGGGGGATCGGATGAGTAGGGGGAGGGGGGTTGTGGGGCAGTTGTTGGAGAAGCCATGAGCTTGCTCACCAAGTCGATGGTTGGGTTCCTCACAAAATCTCACCTCAGCATTTTGTCGAACGGGTGGCGGGTATAAGGGCAATGCCAAAGTGCTTGACTGGTCTGAGGTTGTGGGGGTGGTGGAAGGGTCAGGGCGAGGGGTGGAAGGGGTCCGGGAGGTGACGGAGGCAGCCGGGTCAGAGAAAAACGAGGAAAAAGGAGCGAAAGGCGGTGACTTTGGCTAGAAACCAGTCGGATAGGGGGGTTTGGGTGGCGGGAGAGAAGGGGGGAGAGGGTGGAGGAAGAGAGAGGAGGGTGGGGCTGTAAGCTACTGGGAGAGGCGGGACCACGGGGTGGTGGAGCGGGAGGGAGAGAGGAGAGGAGATGAGTGGAAGTGCAAGGGATGCGAGAGGGGGGGAGGGGGTGACGAGGGTGGAGAAGGCGAGGGCGGGAGGTGGAATGCAAGGGGGTGGCAGAGGTGGGGGTGAGGCTGGAGTTGGAGGGTGGTGAGGGCGGAGGTCAGGCCAGGATGTCGGAGTCGCCCCAGAAGGAATCCCTCAGTGACCCCCCAAAGACTTGGTCAACAAATTTGGTGATAAAGCTCTGATACCATAGAAGGCCATGGTTGGCTGCTTACGAGGAGCCTTGTCCAATCGTAACGGCTCTAGTACCAATGTTGTGACCCAAAAGGATCACAAGGTATAAGATTGACGGGAAAGAAGAAGGAAACGAGAGAAAGGAAAAGTAACTTATCAATTGCATGAAATCCTAAGGAGGAGGACCTCCTTATAACAAGAGGGGGCGCGTCTCATAGGGAGGCACATCAGCTAATTGGCCGTTGATGGGCCATAATTACAACCCGTTACAATATGTGTTTCCAATCAGGCCTTTATTACAATCACTAATTGATACGAAAAGGAAAACTTATCCTAATAAAATAAACCACTCCATCCTAATTTATGTTTGCTCCGTTGTTGTGCTGACGTATACAACAAAAGTACCGCATCAGTCTCAGCCCGAACATACACAGGGTGATCTCTAACAATCTGATCTTCTAAGACAAAATGTATTGGTGAGGATCTATCTGCGAACTCCACTCGGATCTTTGAACAGTTCATCTCTATCTGCCCCTTCCACTGGTACATCATTATCTGCAGCTGGATCATAATCTAGATAAGGGTCATATTCTGGGTCACTTTTAAGTAAGGGTTGCACGTCTCCAGTTGGTGCCTGATGGTCTTCTAAGTCAATCTTGAAAGGATCCATCTTAGTTCCCAAACCTATGTTCCCTCTCTTCTAGTCTTCTAGCCACTGCTTAGCAGCCTCCTGTTTATCACTTTCATAGACCCCTCCGCATCTTGTTCTAGCCATTAACCTATACAAGAAACGTCATTAGTAACTTAAGAGATAGGGTTTCAAGTTCTACCTATGCCTCCTCTCACATCTAATAAGTTCTCCTAGGTCTTTCTCTACCCTCCATCGAGTTCTACTAACTCATCTCATAATTTAATAATGTTTAATACTGTATTTAGATTGAATCAATGCTCTGATACCAGGCTGTCACGCCCTAGGATCTCACACCTCAATCAGAGTATGGAAGCCTTCAAAGATAGTGACATCTCAAGCTGAAATCCCGGGCACGCAACCGATCAGTCGAAAACAAAACCAATTACACCATCACGAAAGGATGTGTAACCAGTCATCCCGTAATTCAGTATATTATAGTATTCAAACATCATTATAAATTATGAAATGAACCTACTTAATCTTTGTTACACCAAATAAACTTAACAAAGTTAATAAAATCAAATCTCTAAGTTTCTGGCACACAACGGCCAATAATGTCATAAAGTATTAAATCAAGCAACTGAATAAAAGAAATCTCTAATCTCTTCTCTGCGTCATCAACACCTTCATGCTACTACAACCGTCCTGTCTCAGTTATCTTTCGCTCCTACATCAGAGGATGCATGAGTATTTCATAGAAATACTCAGTAGAATGTAAAAACCCACTGAAAATGAATCAAGCAGTACGAAGAGAAATATAACAAATGAACAACCGGTATTCAATGACATCCAGACTAATCCTAAGGTCTATTAACCTGAAAAGAAAGATCAATCAAGAACGGTTCCCGACTCGCAAGTACAGGAAAAGAATAATAAATAACATGACTCCGAACATCACATGTGTAAGGAGAAGATAAACAATCTTAATACTTCTAGGCATCTAAAGTGCAAAGAGATTCAATTTATGCCCGCTGAATATGCCAACCATGTGGCTACTTACCAGAACCACCCTAGAGGTTCTCCCTTCGGAACCCGCCATGCGTCTAGGATACTCCGTCAGTGCATACGGACACAATGGGTGGAGACTGCTTCTGTAATATCATACAGTCTAAACGTACGTATGTGTCTCCCTTTGGGCAGTAAGGAAACCATGTTCCACAAATATCAGAGATTACCATGGATCTAGCAATGGTTTATGAGCATACTATGATTCTACCTCGGAGAGATCCCTTCAAGGTCTCTACAGAGAAATAGGTCAATGTCAAACTAGACAATGATTTAACAACAGCATAGGTCTCAACTTTTCTGAGAATCATGGTAACCATTACTCATGGGGTATGAATAAAACATTAAGGTCTCTCATAAGATTACAACCTACTTTAGGAGTAACTAAGGAGAATCAATATCTCAAATAACCAAACGACTCACATAGGAGTATAGATCAAATTCTAATACCTTTGAATATGGATTCTAAGTGGAAATCCAAACCGACACTGAATGCTTGTCTGACAACAGAAATTATAGTTCATTCGGTCACTTAGGATTACTCCATAATATTAATTTTTTTACTTAATCAACCTTACTGTGATAATCCATATTCAGTAGTGTAATGCATAATATTGACACTTTAATTCATATCACATCATGTCACATAGTGTTATTCAAGTATTAGTGCATTAACCCTAATTACAACAGAGTGACACATGCATACCCGTCCACTGCCGACTGCTAGCTAAGTCTGTACAGTAGGACTTAGACTCCGAAAATTTTTACTGATAATAACCTTATGTGCCTAGTTTCTAACCCCACTAACTTTATATTTTTCTAATTTTTCTTTAATTAGTTATGATTTAATTAATACAAACTGTTGGCATAGAAACAGTTCTGTCCGAGCTTAAGATTCTTAATTATACTTATGTTTTTACACCTTATTAATGTTAATAAACTATTATAAGACTTATTTACTCTCCTCCTAGGCTTATTATTGATCCTAGAATGTGCTGAAATTACTTAATTGCACACCTTTATCATGTGTCATATCTTACATAACAATCTTAGATAACTAACCCCTTATAATAAGGACTTTTAATACAAGACAACAATTATGACCACTAGAACCAACGTGATTAAAGAATAACAGAACAAGATCAGAACTTTTGACATCAATATGATTAATAAAGCAACAAACTTGGACATTATTCTCATCTAGAGACTAGCATGAAAGTATAAAAGAGCATATCGTAATACGAATAGCATATTGAATCATGAATCATGAATCATCAAACTCAAATTAATCAAAGCAATATATATATATATATATATATATATATCATATAGAGAAAAGAAAGAGAAGGGGAAAAACTATCCTACTCTTTGTTCCACAAAAGTCTCGCCTTTTACGCATCCTTCACCTCCTTCGCTTCGCAATAATGCCACTGCTCCAAGCTTTGGATGAAGACTCAAGTCAAGAAGAGGCTTGAGAGAAGGATGAACGTGGGAAGGAGAAAAGCATAAGCTTTCTAGAGCTAGGGTTTTGGCATGAATAGCACAAACTATCCCCTCTCATGTGTTTATATAGTGTTTAGGGTTTCTCCTCTTAAGCAAATACTTCCTTATCATGGTCTCTTACCCCAATAGGAATTCTCCAAAATCTTCTTATGGACGTAAACTCCAAGTTTGGTTAAGATTTGGTATCCTTTTCCCATCAAAATAGTAACAAAACGCAACATCCATTTTGGAGTTTATACGGTGCGATCGATCGTCACCGATGACGACGACCGATCGTCGCTTCCCTTAAGCGCGATCACAATACTTATGATCGATCGTCGTGGACAGCGAACAATCGCACGCACCAAAGTCGCAAATCACAGTAAATACGATCGATCATCACCCATGATGATCGATCACGTCAGCCTTGATTTCCTTTCTGAAACTGGTCCGATCGATCGCGTATGCTATGGCGATCGATCGCGTCTAAAAATTCAATCGATCATATCTTTTTACTCCAAGCTCCAAATTGCTCATAGTCGGTGGCATTGGAAAGCTTTCATCACCGACTTTAACACCAAATTGCAAAACACAGCAAAAACAAACATCAAAAATTCATATATCAATTGTAGTAAACATACTGATTTTTCAGGTGTTACAGAAAGTGACATATTTAACTCTTGATGGCAAAGTCCTTTGTGCAAAAGGTGAATTCTAACAAAAATTTGTATCCATGATGAAACCCAAAAAGCAATACATTGAAGAGATTCTAGATCAAATATTGAACAGGGTGAAATCTGTTCCAGAGGATGATATAGTACGATTGATCATCCTCCACATATTTTGTTGTGTATTGTTTGTACAAAGCAGCAAATCGGTGCAACCAAAGCTTTGTGATTATATCGAAGACCTTTAAAAAATGTCAACGTAAATTGGGCTCTATCCATTAAAAAATGCACACGATTAAGATATCCCACTCATTCAAGATTATACAAGATAGATCTGAAGGAGATGCGGGTGGTGGCGGCATTCTACAAGGAGCAGCTTACGTCTTACAGGTAATGCTTACAAACACTTGGGTAGATTTAATTGAATTTCAATTCTATCTCTACCTGTTTCAACCCGTTGCAAGGTTACAGCAGTGGTATTGTGTCATCGAGGACATGATGGCAATGTTATCGTGTATTCGAGGACACAATAGATTTAAGTCATGCCTTCAAGAACATGAAATGCTTGAAATGTGCTTTCTTATACAATAGTTGCCTAATGTTTTTCAATTGATTAAGCAGATATGGCTTTTCGAGCACACTAGCATCTTTCACACCATAATGGATCCTTGTAGTCCGAGAGTTAGAAGGCAGCCTAGATTAGGGTGTCTTGAGGTGGAAGCCAAGGAGGGAATCTGAGTACACGATCGACTTCAAAAAATTTATGTTGACTTATTTCAAAGGTTGCATGTCCAAACATAAGTTTTGAATGTCATTTGCCCGCTTGCTTAAGAGGCAGACCTCATTGCACAATCCCCTAAAGTGGCTAATGCGGCAACAAAGTTGCAAAAGAAGGATGTGTAGAAGAAGGAAGCACAAAAATAGCCTCCTAGTGCGCCTCACCGAGGAAGAGGATGGACAAGTATGCTCATCCAACAACCGGGTTATAGGGGATTCTTCAGGATATCAATAAGCTAACTGAGGTCGCCCTAGAAAAGTCAGATGGGATAGAGGAGGAGGGCTTGAGGGTAGGACTTACAGTTGAAGTTCTTCAAAAAATGAAGGAGTCTGCTAACACAATAACTTTGCTAGTGGACAACATAGATATAGATGAAGCAGAGGTTTCAAGAGAACATGTACCAAAGGCTCAAAAGCTTTTGACGGTCAGCCAAAGGCAGGTACATAAAGAACAAGTGGGAAGAGGGCAAAGAAGCCCCAACGATGCAGCAGGCAAAGGTGCCCTCCATGGAGAAGCAGATAGAGAAGCCCGAAATGGAGAAGGCACCCACGGAAAAGCAGCTAGAGAAACAACCCCCCCCCCCCCCCCCCGCCCCGCATAAATAAGGCACCCACGGAGAAGCCAGCTAAGTAGTCACCAATGGAGATGGCACCAGAGACGACTGCAATGGAAGTGGAAGAAATACCACCAATTCTATCTCCATCTGTTTCAACCTGTTGCAAGGTTACGAAACACAAATCAATCAAAGGAGGTAATTTCATGTTTTCCAACACAAGTTTGTAAGGTTGTGTCATCGAAGACACGATATTTGTGTCTTTGAGGTCACAACTTTTCTAGTATCATGCCCTCGATTACACGATAGCACTACCAAAAGACACGATAGCAGAGGTATCATATCATCGAGGACTCAATATTAGTGGTATCGTGTCATTGAGGACACAATAGCTGTGGTATTATATCATCGAGGACATGATAGCAGTGCGATTGATTGTATTTTTAACTCTTTACTCGCAATCGCACAAGACTACGTATAGACTAGTGGAAACGAGGTCGAACCGAAAGGACTTGGTTGATTAACCTATTTCTAATGAAAAGATTTAAATTTTATCTAACAAGTTATAACAAAATGAAAAGTTTTAATTTTTAATTAAACTAAGCAAGAAAATTTATGTGAAGAAAATAATCTAATGAGAAGTATACTAAGACTTCGAATCCACCCTAACCAAATAATTATCCTCTCCGTTAACTCGTACAATTCCAAGTGATTAATTATCCGTGCCCCTCTCGAAGTCACTAATAATCGTAATGTCTACAGCCCTCTCGAACATGCAACTAAACGAATAAATTTAACTTAATTAATCTCCCTCTTTCGAGCAAATATCAAATATAAAATGTAATCTTTATTCAAATAGTACCTCAAAATTCACTAAGACCTCTCAAACATTAGCAAACCCTTAGTTCAATTTCACTAACAATTACTCTACTCTCTCTCGATAAGTAGAACAATTATAGCAAAATTTATTAAGCACATGGAATAAAAATAACTACTTTAGAATTACAAATAAACATTGAGAGTCAAACAATTCAGCAGGGTTTCATCTATTCTTAGTACAATAAAATTAGCTAGACATGAAAAGAAAGGAAGAAAAAGCCTGATTCGTCGAAGAAGTCATTTGCAGGAACACTGTTCACGAAATCAATGTTCACGTGCACTGTAGCATCAGCACTATTCATCATCTTCTCCAGTAGAGTTGCTGTTACTGTAGCATCTGGCTGGCACTCTAGCAGCTTCGAAATAGTTGTGCAAGAACCCCGCCTTATTACCACCGGAATCCGGCCAAATCAAGCCAAAAAAATTCTGGTTTTTCCTCCTGTCAAGTTCTATTTTTTTTCTAAAATCCCTCGAGTTCTACAAATCCTCGTCTGTTTTTATAGAAAAATCAATATGAGTCCTAATTCTTTCTGACTTTAATTTGGAGGAACCCAAATCGCATCCAATTTTAGCACGACGCAGTTTGAGAGAGTCCCAAATTGTTTCGGTTTCTGATTTCTCGATTGAGCACGACTCTTTCGGCCTGCCGGGACGCGATATCCGCCGACTCCTCTCCATCAGTTTCTCCTTCCGGTCCCCGAGCTTCACCTTCTCCGGCGCCGTCGAGCTCGCCATCTTTTCCGAGACCCATCTGTCGATCTGCTCACCCATGGCCACGGTCTGTTTCACCGTCGAGGTCCATCGCCTCGCCTTCTCCTCCGCCGCCAAGCCCACCCTAAGCATCGCCGATCGTGAGCCTTTCCACCGGTAAGCTCACCACCAACATCGTCACCATCCTTGACGGCCTTGTCGGCGCTCGAGCAGAGCTCGAGCCCAAGTTCTGTTTCTGAAACAGACGCCCTAGCTTCGGCTCGGGCTGTCTTCCTTTTTTTTTATTATTTAAAAGCAAACCGGAACTGAACTGGCCTAAACCGAACCAGTTTTCTTTTGTTTTTTCTATTTCTTCCTTAAAACCCGCCATATTGCTCTTGTTCATCAGATCGTTGATCTCTTCACATAGACTGTTTGGCACGCATTCACTTTTGGCGATATGCATCAGGAACTCTCAAAGCCTACATAAATAAAATTAAATATAATTTAGATGCATCATAAATTGTAAATCCATTGAATCCAATTAACGCATCTAAAATTAATCAATTAAGCGCGTTTATTTATTAATCTCCTATTTACTCACCTAACATAAATAACTATTAATAATCCTTACTTTCAACCAAAATTACGACTAACATATAGGCAAAAAGGCATATAAAAATGCGTATATTTTGTAAATATCAAATACCCCCGAACCTACATTTTGCTAGTCCTCGAGCAAAACAAAATAAAGCAACGAAAATAAAAACAACTTAAGTAACTAAAATAGTAAAAAATAAATGCCACTTTCGTAGGGAACACGATTGCATTGAGCATATGCAACAAGCCGTTAAACCTCTAGGTATCCATAGTTGGACGAATGTTGTCTCATGAGGGTTTGCAGCTATGCTACCCACAAACTTGTACTTATGGATTAATCTAATTAACCTAAATGTAAAAACAAATTAAAATAAGCATTACAAAACACAAAATCCTATTATCCCTTTAAATGCACACCACAATGTTTAAGAAAATCAATCACACGTACTTGGTTTATAATTAACTGGAATATAGAAGCCCTCAAGTAAGTGGTTTTATTCTACACCTTCATCTTAGAAATTTCTACTCAATTATGATATAGCATGATAATATAAATATTAAAAAGTATAGAACATTATAGCAATACATTCTAAATTTCTGTTTCACACAAATTCAATGTGACCCATTAACCAAAGAACATCAGAATCTACATAGTCATCGTAATCTTTAGGTTCATGATAGCACAAATGCCTGCGCGCCTCATTCGGGTCCAACATTCTAGATTTGAGAGGATAATACACCATAGACTTTTTTTAAAAAGGACTGTGTAAGGCCTGACTTTAATATACTTAGGTTTAGCAATGACTCAGGCTAATGACTCCCAACTAGTTTGGCTTAGGGCATTAGGTTTTAAGATGGACTGCTTCAGGCCTGAGCATCAGCCTAAGTTAATCATATAAAGTCAAGGAGCCCCTTTCTTTCATTCTGTTTCCTCTTTTTTTTCACATTTTCATTTTCAGCATTCATATTTTCAAGCACATCTTTATTCTGTCCAGGTTGTATTATACTCTCAACCTATATCCGGTTTCAGCCCTTGCCATAGCCAAGTAATTGGTCTATCATGATCTTTTAAGCTTAATAGACAACCACATATCACCCAATGACTCTGACTAAAGATATCTCACTGAAGATTAGTATTTAACAAATCTCCAGAGGGTATTGCTTTATGTACAAGTGTGTGTGAGTGAGTTTTATTAGCTGAAGCACTTGTTCCAAGAGGATTGTAACAAAAATTCTACTCAGTTAAGTATTTCTATCCTCCAGTATACTTACTCACACTTCCAATGTAAATTAATCTCTTAAGAATTGTAAAATACACCATCACAGGATAAACTATCAAAATCTATGAAAAATACTAACAAATAACCTAAAAATTATATTTTTTCATTTTTTTATTTATTTTTTCGCATAAACAAAAATATATGATAAACACTTCTTTTTTACACCCCCAAACCTAAACTAAACAATGCCCTCAATGTTTACCAAAATAATAGTACAATGAATAGTAAAAAAAAGAGTGAGGAAAGAAGTCACCTGAATGGAGAGCCTCATGGTAGATATTGAGCATGAAACACATAAGCTAAGAATGAGGGGTTAATATAAATAAGGAAAAATAAAATACACCCTCAAACATAGATTGCAGCATCCCCACATAGGAAGAAATAATCTACAAGAAAAATGAAAACAAAATAGAAAATAAACAAGAAAATAAAAAGTTGGGTTGCCTCCCAAGAGCGCTAAGTTTTACGTCTTCAGCCAGACAATGTGTCATGCCCCAAAACCCCATACCTCGATCGGAGTGCGGAAGCCAATCAATGGAATACATTTCGAGGTAGAGATCCCAGCACACGACCGAACAGTCGATTTTCCAACCGATTACAATCATCTCAAAAGGACATGTAACCGATTATGCCCGTAATCAGTGTAATACAATAATAGACATCAATGAATACTAAGAAATGAATTTACTTAATAATAATCCATTTAAGAATATCAAATAAAGTAAACCTATAAGTCTATGGCACACAATTGCCAATAATGTCACAAGCATCAATAAAAGCAAAGTAAATAACTAAATCGTCTTTAAACTCTTCTCGGCGCCAGCAATCAGCCTTTCCACCACTGCACTTCCTGATCTTACTTTTCATTTGCGCCTGTATCAGAGGATGCATGAGTATTTCATAGAAACAGTCAGTAGGATGTAAAAACCCACTGAATGAAAACAAGCAGTAAGAAGAGAATAAGAATAACAAAGGTCATAGACATTCCACAACATCTGAACTTAACCAAGGTCTATACACCTGCAAAGGTAGTCAACAACAATTCCAACTCGAAAGTAAGGAAAAACATCAATAAGGCTCCTACTACACATATGAGTAAGGAGAGGATAACAATCATAGCAAAGGCTCCAGACATCTAAAGTGAAAGGAGTTACAATTTCTGCTCGCTAACCTGGTCGCTCGCAAGTGACTAAAATATACCAGAACCACCCTAGGGGTCCTCTCTTTGGAACCCTGTCATGCGTCTAGGATGCTGGCCCCACCAGTACTTACGGACACGATGGGCGGAGACTGAGGACCTTCCGTAATGTCCACAATCTAACGTGCGTATAGTGCCTCCCTTCGGGCAGTATGGAATCGCAATTTCATAAATATAAGTGACCTCGCAAGATCTAGCAATGGCTTAATTGAGCATACTATGAAACCACCATGGGGAGAGTCTCGCAAGGTCTCCAGTGGAAGAAACAATCATGTAATCAATATGAGCAATATCTCAAAGGAATAGAGGTCACAACACTCTAAGATCATAAGGTATCTTTTACCAGAATAGACTCTCTCAAGGAGTATGGATAGAAGCATCAAAGTCTTTGGCCAACACATAACTCACTCATTGAAGTAGCATAGAATAACAAGACAACTCACACAAGGAGTAACATACAATCAATACATACCTTTCATGCTCAGCTCTAGATAGGAATTCCTCATTCGCATTAGAGTTTATAATCCAAATATCAGAGATGAGAAATTAAGGAATTCTTAGATGATTTGAATTCCAAGTAGAATATCAAACCGACATCAACGCTTTTAAAATAGATAGTTATGAATCACTTACTCAAAGGATTATCCCTCCTAATTAGATTACTTCTAACCCAATTCTTACTGTGATATTCCATAAGTATATAGTTCGATTACTGGTATTGACATATTAATCATTATCATATCATATTACATGATGTTATTTGTATACTTAGTATTTTCTCTCAGATTCAGCTCATTGCCTCCTGCACAATAGTCCTATTCCGACGGCTACTGTGCTCTGTACAGTAAGACTTAACCTCTGAAATTTTTACTGATAATACCCTCGAGAGTCTAGTTTATATTTTTCTGATTTTATTTGAATTAGTTATGAATTATTTACCACCGACTGCCAGCACAGAAACAGTTCTGGCCGAGATTAAGATTCTTAATTAATTTGATTATCTTACTTAACAACACATTATAAATGATAATACATCATTAAAAGACTATATACTCCTCTCCTAGACCAATTTCAGAACCTAGAATTATCTGGAATTACTAAAGTTCACTCCTTTCTTGTGTTCTTCTATATATAACATAGTTTGTAATCATTAATACACCCCAAACAAGGCAATTAATGTAAGACACACCTTAGAGTCACAAATTCAACATGGATCATCAACAACCAAACAATATCAGAACTTCTAGTCTCTGTAAAATTAATAAAGCATTAAACTTTAGATGCGAATTCCCGTCTAGAAGTGAAACATGAAAGCACATATGATTTGTGATGCACTACGCATAGAAATATTGACACAATTTATTCATCTCGCAAGAATCTAAACAATAACTAAGGTATTGACTCAAAACACTTGTCAAAAGCATATATAATCAAAAGAGAGAAGAGGGGAAAAACCATCCTACTTAATCCTCCAAAGATCTCGCCTTTCTACGCGTTACTCGTCTCTTCCGCTCCTTCCAAAGCTCCCGCTCTAAGCTCTCGCAAACTCCCACATGAAGAAGCCTCCAAGGAGATGGGTGAACGTGGGAAGGAGAAGGGAAAAGGTCTTTGGACGTTCTAGGGTTAGCACAAGCCAATTCTCTAGCGTTTATATAGAGTTGGGGGAGAATCTAATCTTAAACAAATCTTCCAAATCATGGACACTTTCAACCAATGGGAAGGCTTCACAATCCTCCTAGAGACGTGCAAAATAAGTCCAATTGGGATTTATTATCTTTCCCAAGCAAATCCACCCCAAAAACACGCTAGAAATCACAAAACTGCAACCGGCGATCGATCGGCTATACGGCGATCGATTGTCGTATGCGTTATTTTACACTACCGCGTTACAGCCGATCGATCATTTTTATTGCCGATCGATCGCTTTACGCGAAGCAAAACATTCAAAAATCACAGTAACTACGATCGATCGTTTTGATAAGGCGTCGATCGGTTCAACCTGCCGATCGATCGGCTCTTATGGCGATCGATCGCAGTCATGTTCAATCAAAATTCAATTTTCCATATCTTTTCACTCCAAACTCCAAATCGCGCATAATTGGTGGCGTTAGAAAGCTCTTCTCACCAACTTTAATTTCCATACGGCAAAACACAACCAAATCAAACATTAAGAGGGCCAAATTTTGGTTTTAAAATACTTACTAATTTTTCGGGTGATACACAATGTCCTTCAAATCACTCAGGAATCTTTGGATCTTCCAAGGGATAGATGATCTCCTGGTCAAAATTGTCTTCTATGTACGGTTTTAATCATTGACTGTCACGCCCCAAAATCCTATACCTTGATCGGAGTGCAGAAGCCAATCAATGGAATACATTTCGAGGTAGAGATCCCAACACACGACCGAACAGTCGATTTTTCAACCGATTACAATCATCTCAGAAGGACATGTAACCGATTATGCCCGCAGTCAGTATAATACAATAATAGACATCAATGAATACTATGAAATGAATTTACTTAATAATAATCCATTTAAGAATATCAAATAAAGTAAACCTATAAGTCTATGGCACACAATTGCCAATAATGTCACAAGCATCAATAAAAGCAAAGTAAATAACTAAATCGTCTTTAAACTCTTCTCGGCGCCTGCAATCAGCCTTTCCACCACTGCACTTCCTGATCTCACTTTTCATTTGCGCCTGCATCAGAGGATGCATGAGTATTTCATATAAACACTCAGTAGGATGTAAAAACCCACTGAATTTAAACAAGCAGTATGAAGAGAATAGGAATAACAAAGGATTGTGAATATCCCACAACATCTCAACTGAACCGAGGTCTATACACCTGCAAGGTTAGTCAACAACAATTCCAACTCGTAAGTATAGGAAAAACATCAATAAGGCTCCTACTACACATCTGAGTAAGGAGAGGATAACAATCATAACAAAGGCTCCAGACATCTAAAGTGAAAGGAGTTAAAATTTTTGCTCGCTAATCTGGTCGCTCGCAAACATACCAGAACCACCCTATGAGTCCTCTCTTTGGAACCCTACCATGCGTCTAGGATGCTGGCCCCACCAGTGCTTACGGACACGATGGGCGGAGACTGAGTACCTTACGTAATGTTCACAATCTAACGTACGTATAGTGCCTCCCTTCGGGCAGTATGGAATCACAATTTCATAAATATAAGTGACCTCGCAAGATCTAGCAATGGCTTAATTGAGCATACTATGAAACCACCATGGGGAGGGTCTCGCGAGATCTCCAGTGGAAGAAAACAATCATGTAATCAATATGAGCAATATATCAAAGGAAAGAGGTCACAACACTCTAAGATTATAAGGTATCTCTCACCAATATAGAATCTCTCATGGAGTATGGATAGAAGTATCAAAGTCTTTGGTCAATACATAACTCACTCATTGGAGTAGCATTGAGTAACAAGACAACCCAAACATTTCGAATAATAACAACTCACCCAAGGAGTAACATACAATCAATACATACCTTTTATGCTCAGCCCTAGATAGGAATTCCTTATACACATTGCGATTTTATAATATAAATATCAGAGATAAGAAATCAAAGAATCTTAGATGATTTGAATTCCAAGTAGAATATCAAACCGACATCAACGCTTTTAAAATAGATAGTTATAAATCACTTGTTCAAAGGATTATTCCTCCTAATTAGATTACTTCTAACCCAATTCTTACTGTGATATTCCATAAGTGTATAGTCCAATTAATGGTATAGACACATTAATCATGATCATATCATATTACATGATGTTATTTGTATACTTAGTATTTTCTCTCAGATTCAGCTCACTGCCTCCTGCACAACAGTCCTCTTCCGACGGCTACTGTGCTATGTACATTGAGACTTGAACTCTGAAATTTTTACTGATAATACCCTCGTGCGTCTAGTTTCTAACTCCACTGATTTTATATTTTTCCGATATTTTTTGAATTAGTTATGAATTATTTACTACTGACTGTCAGCACAGAAACAGTTCTGGCCGAGATTAAAACTCTTAATTAAACTTATTATCTTACTTAATAATACATTATAAAAAATAATACATCATTAACAGACCATATACTCCCCTCCTATACCAATTACAGAACCTAGGATTATCTGGAATTACTAAAGTTCACTCCTTTCTTGTGTTCTTTTATATGTAATACAGTTTTTGAACATTAATATATTCCAAACAAGACAATTAATGCAAGACACACCCTAAAGGCACAAACTCAAGTGTGAATCATAATCAATCAAGCAATATCGGAACTTCTAGTCTCTGAAAAATTAATAAAGCATTAGACTTTATATGCGAATTCCCATCTAGAAACGAAACATGAATGCACATATGATTATGATGCACTACGTATATAAATAATGACACAATTCATTCATCTCACAAGAATTCAAACAATAACTCTAAGGTACTGAATCAAAACACTTGTCAAAAGCATATAATCAGAAGAGAGAAGAGGGGAAAAACTATCCTACTTAATTCACCAAAGGTTTTGCCTCTCTACGCGTTGCTTGTCTCCTCCACTTTCTCCAAAGCTCCTGCTCTAAGCTCTTGCAAACTCCCATAAGAAGAAGCCTTAAGGAAGATGGGTGAAAGTGGGAAGGAGAAGGGAAAAGGTCTATGGACATTCTAGGGTTAGCACAAGCCAATTCTCTAGTGTTTATATAGAGTTGGGGGAGAATCCAATCTTAAACAAATCTTCCAAATCATGGACACTTCCAACCAAGGGGAAGGCTTCAAAATCCTTCTAGAGACGTGCAAATCAATTCCCATTGGGATTTGGTATCTTTCCCAAGTAAATCCACCCCAAAAACACGCTAGAAATCGCAAAACCGCAACCGGCAATCGATCGGCTATACGGCGATCGATCGTCGTATGCGTTATTTTACACTACCGCGTTACAGCTGATCGATCATTTTTATTGCCGATCGATCGCTTTACACGAAGCAAAACATTCAAAAATCACAGTAACTACGATCGATCGTTTTGATAAGGCGTCGATCGGTTCAACCTGCCGATCGATCGGCTCTTATGGCAATCGATCGCAGTCATGTTCAATCAAAATTCAATTTCCCATATCTTTTCACTCCGAACTCCAAATCGCGCATAATTGGTGGCGTTTGAAAGCTCTTCTCACCAATTTAATTTCCATATGGCAAAACATAACCAAATCAAATATTAAGAGGGTCAAATTTTGGTTTTAAAATACTTACTAATTTTCCGGGTGTTACATTGACCATTAACTTTGAAGGTACTGTCATCCTTGGGGTTTTGAATTTCCACTGCGCCATAGGAAAATACTTGTTTCATAATGAATGGTCCAGACCATCGAGAACGGAGTTTCCCAGAAAATAGATGCAATCGTGTATTATAGAGCAAAATTTTCTGATCAGGCTGAAAAGACTTCCTTAAAATAGATTTGTCATGAAAAATTTTAGTCTGTTCTTTATAAAATTTCATAAGCATCGAGGCGCATCTCTTCCAATTTATTGAGTTGTAGTTTGCATTCTGATCCTGCTTTATGCATATCAAAATTCAAAGCCTTGATTGCCCAATATGCACGGTGCTCTAGCTCCACTGGTAAGTGACAAGCTTTCCCAAAAACTAGTCTATAGGGAGACATACCAATGGGAGTTTTGTACGCAGTCCTGTAAGCCCACAAAGTATCATTTAAGCGCAAGGACCAATCTTTCCTATCGGGTCTAACAGTTTTCTCATGAATCTTTTTAATCTCCCAATTAGGCAATTCCACCTGACCACTTGTTTGGGGATGATATGGAGTGGCAATCTTATGCGTAACAGAGTACTTCCGAAGAAGGGCTTCAAAAGATCCATTACAAAAGTCATGGCCTCCATCACTGATAATAGCTCGTGGGGTCCCAAAGCGACAAAATATGTTATCTTTCAAAAAATTTACCACAACCTTATGATCATTTGTCTTAGTTGAAATTGCTTCAATCTATTTAGAAACATAATCTACAGCAACCAGAATGTAAATGTGCCCAAAGGATTGTGGAAAGGGTCCCATGAAGTTAATTCCCCAAACATCAAACAGTTCTACCACCAAAATGGGTTTGAGAGGCATCATATCTCATCGAGAGATAGATCCTAACTGTTATCTATCACAAGATTTGCAGAACTCATGAGCATCCTTAAATAAGGTTGGCCAATAAAATCCACTCTGCAAAATCTTGGCAGCCGTTTTCTTGCCTCCAAAATGTCCCCCGCATGCTTGAGAATGACAAGAATGTAGAATACTATGAAACTTATTCTCAGGCACACATCGGCAAATCACTTAGTCTGAACATATTTTAAATAGGTACGGATTATCCCAAAAATAAAATTTAACCTTAGAAAATAATAGACCTTTGTCGTGTTTGTTCCAATGGGATGGAATCTGACCTATAGCAAGGTAATTCACAATGTTGGAAAACTAAGGAATTTTCATATGGGAAATGGAAAATAATTGTTCATCAGAAAAAGAATCATGTAATTGCTCCTCATCATGAGATGTTTCAACAAGAATTCTAGATAGATGATCGGCCACTACATTTTCGACACCTTTCTTATCTCAGATTTCATAATTAAATTCTTGTAAAAGTAAAATCCATCTAATCAATCGAGGCTTGGACAAGAGATGTTTCAATGCCGCATGATCAGATAAAATGATGATTTGAGAACCTAATAATAGGATCGAAATTTATCCAGGGCATAAACTACGGCTAGAAGTTCCTTCTCCGTGGTGATGCAATTCAATTGAGCATCAGAGAGGGTCTTACTAGCATAATATATGACATGGAGAACCTTATTCACTCTCTGACCTAGGACAGCACCAATGGCATAGTCTGAAGCATCACAAATTATTTCAAAAGGGAGAGAGTAGTTAGGGGGCTGTATGATAGGTGCAGTAGACAATAAGGTACAAAGAGTGCCAAAAGCTTGCCTACATGCATCATCAAACACAAAAGGCACATCTTGGGCTAGTAAATTACTCAAGGGGCGAGGAATCTTACTAAAAATCTTAATGAAACGCCTGTAAAAGCCTGCATGGCCAAGGAAAGATCTAATTTGTTTCACCATAGATGGTGGTGGCAGGTTAGTTATGAGATCAACCTTAGCTTTATCAACTTCAATTCCCTCTTGCACTATGAAATGGCTTTTTTCCCAGCTCAAGACAAGATTTTTCTCTTCACAACGCTTGAGCACCAACGACAGATTTTGTAGACATTCATCAAATGATGGACCAAATACAGAGAAATTGTCCATGAAAACTTCGAGAAATTCGTCTACCATATCAAAGAAGATGGCTAGCATACACCGTTGAAAGGTGGCAGGTGCATTACATAGCCCAAAAGGCATTCTTCGGTAAGCAAAGGTACCGAAGGGACAAGTAAACGTAGTCTTCTCTTGATCTACTAGAAACACTGGGACTTGATTATATCCAGAGTAACCATCAAGAAAATAATAAAATTGTTAACCTGCTAGTTTCTCTAAGTTGTCTTGAATGAAAGGTAATGGAAAGTGGTCTTTTCTGGTTTTAGTATTTAACTTTCGATAATCAATACACACTCTCCACCTAGTGGTTTCAAGGGTTGGGACTAACTCTCCATCAGAATTCTGCTTCACTGTGATGCCAGACTTTTTAGGAACAACTTGTATCGAGCTGACCCAATCACTATCAGAAATGGGGTATATGATACCTACATCCAGCAGTTTCACTATCTCTTTCTTAACCACTTCTCTCATGTTGGGATTCAATCTCCGCTAATTCACTCTTGAAGGTTTGGATCCCTCATCCAAATGAATGTGGTGCATACAAACGAAAGGATCAATGCCTCTAAAATTAGCAACAGTCCACCCTATGGCTCTCCTATGCTCAACTAGAATCCTAAGCAATTGACTCTCCTGGCTGCTAGACAAGCTAGATGAAATGATGATGGGGAAAGTATCATTGGGACCTAGAAAAGCGTACTTGAGGGAACTTGGAAGTGGCTTCAACTCAAGTTGAAGAGGAGACTCAATGGAAGGTTGGAGTGATGGACTGAGAGATATTGGTAAAGGCTCTACTCTATTTCTATAAGCAAAAGAGTCAAAATAGGGAGGAGGGGCTGACATAGCATGGGATTCTTCAATGTGTGGCTCTAAGTCAGAATCATCTATCCCTAAATAAAGTAGAGTAGGATCTTGAGCATCAGACATATGCTCATTCAAAAGTGTCTCTTCCATAAGATCATCAATTTCATCATCAAGAGAACACTCTTGCTCACTTTTAGTGGCTCCTTGGTTGGAAGCTTGGAACACATTGAGTATGATCTTCATGTTTCCAAAAGACATCTCCATCATTCCAGATCAACGTTGAATACATGCACTGGCCGTCGCTAAGAAAGGGCGGCCTAAAATGATTGGAATGGTGTGAGAAGCATTAGACACAGTGTTCCATGTCCAAGACCAAGAAGTCGACTGGAAAGAAAAATTTCTCTGCTCCAACTAAAACATCTTCAAGAAGACCTTGGGGCTTTCTAACGGATCTATCGGCCAACTGTAGAGTAGCCGATGTTGGTTGCAAATTCTCCAAACCTAATTTCTCATATACTGAGTAGGGTAATAGGTTGATACTAGCACCCAAATCTAAAAGGGCCCTGTGTATGATATGGTCACCAATGACACATGAAATAGTGGGTGTGCCAGGGTCTTTAAATTTTAGTGGTGTGTCATGTTTCAGAATGGAACTAACCTGCTCAGTAAGAAAGACCTTCTTAGAAATGTGAGTCCTAGACTTCCGCATTTGTGTGCACAAGTCTTTGAAAAATTTAGCATAGGCGGGCACTTGTTGAATGGCTTCTAGGAGTGGAAGATCAATTTTAACTTGTTTGAAGGTTTCTAACACCTCATTCATCCTAGCTTTTTTTTATTGAAAGGGGAAGGCATATCTAGGCATTGAGGAAATGGAGCACGAGGTACATAAGGTACCTTATGATTAGCCTTAGACTTGGTTCCTGAAGAAGACTCTGAAGGAGAAACAGTGCCCTTCTGTTTTAGTTGACTCAGAGTAGGTGGTGTCTCTATGGTTTCATCAGTCTCTGGATTGCTTACTTTTCCTTGATCTGTATCTTTTCTCACCTCAACATCCACTAGGTTTTCGATTTGTTTCCCACTCCGCAGGGATGTTATAGTTTGAACATGCTCGTTGGAAGTAGTTTGTTGTTCAAGCGTAAATTGACTTTTTGGATTATTCATTGGTTGACTAGGCAACTGACCCTCTTCTCTCTTACTCATCAAACTAGCTAATTGGCCTATTTGAGATTCTAGTTTAGCTATGGATTGAGTATGAGAATGCACAAGTTGAGCTTGTGATTATGCCTGGGATTGAATACTCTGTAAAGCATATAAGACTTTATCCTCAAATTATGAAGATCTAGAAGGTTGTGAAACTTGGGAAGGCATGGTAGGTTGTTGAAAACCTGGTGGGTTGTTTTGAAAGTTGGCTCTCTTGGGTGGATTAAAAGGAACACCCTGGTTCTGTGGACGCCAGGAAAAATTTGGGTGATTCCTCCACCCCGGGTTATATGTGTTGGAGAATGGATCATTGCCTGTTCGAGCATAAGTTTGGGCAGCATTAACATGCTCCTGAACAAGTTCTGGGAATTGTGGGGCAAATGGGCACTCTAAGATAGAATGCATGGGACTTAAGCATAGAACGCATACTTCTTGAGTGTGTGCAGGGTTTTGTGATTTCAGGCTCAAGATTTGATCTATCTTTCTAGACAATGATGCAACCTGGTTAGAAAGATCATCTATTTAATTCACTTCGTACATACCACCTTTGGAGTAGGTAGACGAAGAAGATTCATTTAAACTCTTATTAGCCATTGTATGTTGCAATGAATTTTCACTCAAGTTTTCAAACAGTTCCCACGCTTCATTTTCATTTTTTAACAGGAAAGTGCCTCCACACGAAGCATCTACAAGATGACGATTCTGATCTGTCAACCCTCTATAAAACCGCTGCACTAACTGCCATCTAGGTATGGCATGATGAGGACACTTCCTAAGGAGGTCCTTGAGTCTACCCCAGCTCTCATGGAACTGCTCAGTCGGCTATTGGGTAAAGGTAGTGATGGCATCTCTTATTTGGTTTGTTTTACCTATGGGAAAATATTTATTTAGAAAATCTTGTTGTATTTTTGCCCACAAGGTAATGGATTCAGGTTCAAGAGAGTAGAGTCATTCTTTAGCCTTATCCTTAAGGGAGAATGGGAATAGTCTCAGTCTTACCACATCATCTGTAAGATTATTCAGTTTAAAAGTTATGCAGATTTCTAGGAATTCATCCACATGCCTATATGGATCTTCGTGATTTCACCCATAAAATGATGGTAGCATCTATATTGTGTTGGACTTAATCTCAAAGTTACCAGCTGTTGCAGCCGGCACTCGAATGCAGGACAGAGATATATAGGCATTTTGAGTGTAGTATTCTTTCAGGGTTTTCAAATTTCCATCCGCCATTTCAAACAAGGGGTTGGTTATACTTAATTGGCCTCTTTGGTTTAGTCTGAAGATTCTCTCAATTTCCCCGTCAAAGGCCTCTAAGTTTTCACCCAATGACCTACGCCCTTACATAAACTATCACCGAAAGAAGAGAGGTAAAGAGTGCAAACGAGTGGAAAGGATGGTCTTTCCACGTTGGCGAGAAATCCACGCGTCACTTTCTACCTCTTCAATATGACTCCTACAAAGACAAGAAAACAATATTAAAATCCTACAAAGAAACGTCTAAACTAATTAGAATTAAATCAAACCGTCACCAAGTCCCCGTCAACGGCGCCAATTGATTGACTGTATTTTTAACTCTTTACTTGCAATCACACAAGACTATGTATAGACTAGTGGAAATGAGGTCGAACCCAAAGGACTTGGTTGATTAACCTAATTCTAATGAAAAGATTTAAATTTTATGTAATATAGCCATTTGATCAAACATTAGTTGTTCTATCTGATTGTTTTTTATTTAAATCCTTGCAAGTGCACAAGGCAATTGTAATACAGTGAGTATGTAGGGTTGTCGAAGCTCGGCGTCTGTTTCATAAACAGAGCTCGCGCTCGAGCTCTGCTCGAGCACTGACAAGGCCGTCAAGGATGGTGACGATGCTGGTGATGAGCTTACCGGCGGAAAGGCTCACGATCGGCGATGCTTAGGGCGAGCTTGGCGGTGGAGGAGAAGGCGAGGCGATGGGCCTCGACGGCGAAACAGATGGTGGCCATGGGCGAGCAGATCGACATATGGGTCTCGAAAATGATGGCAAGCTCAACGGTGCCGGAGAAGATGAAGCTCGGCGATCGGAAGGAGAACCTGATGGAGAGGAATCGGTGGCGATCGGATCACGGCAGGTCGGAAGAATCGTGCTCAATCGGGAAATCAGAAACCGAAACGATTTGGGACTCTCTCAAACTGTGTCGTGCTAAAATTGGATGCGATTTGGGTTCATCCAAATTAAAGTAAGAAAGAATTAGGACTCATATTGATTTGTCTATAAAAATAGACGAGGATTTCTAGAACTAGAGAGCTTTTACAAAAAAAAAACAGAACTTGATAGGAGGAAAAGCCAGAGTTTTTCCTGCGTGATTTGGTCGGATTCCGGTGGTAATAAGGCGGGGTTTTGGCCGGAGGTGAGGAGGAGAGGAGAAAGGCTGGATTTTGGACGATTTTGCACAACTATTTCGAAGCTACTACAGTGCCGGCCAGATGCTACAGTAACCGCAAGTTTGCTGGAGAAGATGATGAATAATGCTGGTGCTACAGTGCACGTGAACATTGATTTCGTGAATAGTGTTCCTGCAAATGACTTCTTCGACGAATCAGGCTGTTTCTTCCTTTCTTTTCATGTCTAGCTAATTTTATTGTACTAAGACTAGATGAAACCCTGCTGAATTGTTTGACTCTCAATGTTTATTTACAATTCTAAAGTAGTTATTTTTATTCCATGTGCTTAATAAATTTTACTATAATTGTTCTACTTATTGAGAAAGAGTAGAGTAATTATTAGTGAAATTAAACTAAGGGTTTGCTAATGTTCGAGTGGTCTTAGCGAATTTCGAGGTACTATTTGAATAAAGATTGCGTTTTATATTTGATCTTTGCTCAAGAGAGGGAGATTAATTAAGTTAAATTTATTCGTTTAGTTGCATGTTCGAGAGGGCTGTACACATTACGATTATTCGTGACTTCGAGAGGGGCACGGATAATTGATCACTTGGAATTGTACGGGTTAACGGAGAGGATAATTATTTGGTTAGGGTGGATTCGAAGTCTTAGTATATTTCTCATTAGATTATTTTCTTCACGTAAATTTTCTTGCTTTGTTTAATTAAAAATTATGCGGTTCTGCTTCGGGGTAAGATTGAGAAGGAATTTGACGACAACTTTGACTTATGGGGATGAAATGTAAATTTTTAAGTAGATATAAATGTGTAATTAGATGTAAATATATAATTAGATGTACATTTGTAAGAAATATCAGTCAAAATGCATGTTTAAATTTCTTCTATTCTGTTCATATACATGTTTTTATATACACAATAAATTTATAAGAAATACGAGTCAACACGTTTTTTATTAGTCGTATGCTTGAACACACAGGATACAAGTGTATCGTGTCTATATCTTGGAGAACATGACTTTTCTCGTACCGTGTCCTCGATGACATGATAGCATTGCCCAAGCACACGATAGCAGTATTGGAGTTCAACATTCAATCTCATCATGTCTCCTTCATTTCTGATCCCTTTTTCCCATTATTTTTGCGTTCTTCTATATTTTTTCTCCTCTTCCTCCTTATGAGGATAACTCAAATTCCTTTAGACACCTTCTTGTGGGGATGATGAATCTGCAAAGAGTAATTTGTCACTCGGCCATAAGCACTTCTCAACGTAAAATTTTAACTTTCTTCATTCCCTGAACGTGTGAATAAAAAAAGCAATCATTATGAGTTGTTGAACCACTTCCACAATAACAATGCTTTCTTTAAATCAAGGTGTCCACACCCAACAAACGAGTCTCAAAAGTAATTCATGGTTCCTCACAGTTTGGGTATACGAGCACCATGGTTCCTCACAATCGAAAAAGAAGAGGTGGTGGTGGTGGTGGAAGAGGTGGAGTCGGGAAGGACGAGATAACGGCAAAACAACAGAGGAGTGGAAGCACCAGAGTAGGTGGAAGAGATGTGAGAGAGGAGGGCTATTGGGAGGGAAGTAAAAGAGGAAGAGAAAGAGGAGAGGGGCAAATAGGTCTTTTATTACCTCATGTGCAGTGGTTCGCATGTGCCCGGGGTCAATACTGCTTATACATGTTGTGGAGGGCCATTTTTGTGTATATTGTCTACTTGCGGGTCAATACGGTGAACGCCTCTAGATAAATGAGTTAACATAGCATCTCATCACCCAGATACTAGTTGTGCTTGGGTAACCCGGGTGATAGAGTGCTAGTTTTCTCCTAAAAACTACTAATAGAAATATCTTTGCCAAAGGATCTCCTTGCAAATAGTACATGACACAGAAAAGATTTAACACATTATGGAGCGTACAAAGCCTGGATTCAATTGTGAGATCCAATTTTTACCTTAACATCCTGGAAGTCAAATTAAGGAAGAGAAAGATGATGAAGTAGAGAAGGAGGGGGATAAATGATTTAAAAGTTGAGGCTAAGCAACAACAGAGAACTGCTCACGACCACAGAGTGCAGGTAGTGGCGCAAACCATACAAATCAAGATGGAGCAAGGGTAGACTCCGGCAGAGATAGAATGGCAAACGGACATCAGGCATCAACATGTTATCCATGTTCATGTTCATGTTCATGTTCATCACTTTTCTGAGGTAAAAAATTAGTTACAGACACCATCCCGGACACCCGTTTGCCACCCTAAATTTGCACGTAACTCCCTTGAAAAAAATGTACAGCAAACTGCAAAATAGAAAAACTCACATTGGGTTTAGGGATAATCGGCTTCTAAACTTAAATAGGCATACATCCATTAGTTTAAAATGATACAAAAAGCTAAATGAGCCCGGGCGAGGAACAAATTCCGTGCCTGGAAGCCCAGGCTAGCCCCTCTAGGAAATCATGCTGCAAGGACAAACAATTCTCACACGAATAAAAATATGTTCACATAGAATTAATAATTGGTTCAGTGAGACAACATTTGTTTTTATAAATAACTGTCTTTAGCAAGTAAACAGTAGCACTCAGCATAGGGTTATCACTTTAAAATGTCTCAAACTCGAAGCATACTTGCAAACTGGAAAGCAGATGAACTAGTTGTCAAAAATAAAAAAGAGACATGAACTCAAACTCTTACCACCTTAAGTACGTTCAAGAAGATGCGCTTCTATATCCACAACACCTGTTTCCTTCCCTTGCACTGTAGTCAAGAACATGATGAAGCAGGCAAAAGCTTGCAATTTACAAATATCCTAATGCTTCACAAATGTAACTTTGCCCTTGCTAGTGGCAAGTACTTCTTTTCCTCGGAAAATATGAACCTGCAACTTCAACTTGCCCACCAATTCAAATATGCATATGTCTCCTACCTTGAGATTGTTATCACGTGAAAAGGCAAGCCATCCAGCGGACAAAATGCTTGGCTTAGAACGAATATACCTGACCTTCCAAGACCTCCCTTTAAGATCTTGAAGGACAATAACAGTATTGGAAGGTGGAAGATGACTCCTACGAAACGTTAGGGGCAGTTCCTGAAAAGAGGAGCATCTAAAGGTACTTAACAGCACATAAGAATGAGCAAACTTTCCCAATTAACATTAACAATGGCCAAATCTCTTACAATTTCAGTCTGTCTAGATGGAAGTCTTGATTTGAGAAAATCAGCCAAAGATTAACTGTGTTCTTACCAAGATTATGGAACTTGACACACTAATAAGAAAAAAGAACTGATAGGTGGACTCACCACTACCATATTTATGTTTACATGACTAGCTGTCATTTTTCTCACAAAAAATGGTTTTTCGGAAGTGAAAGAGTTTTGATCTTCTGAGACCTCTCCATCATCTTCTTCACCATCATCCACTTCTTCATTGTCCTTCACATTTGAACCTGACTTGCAACTATATACATCTGCACCTGATTAACAAGAAGCATTATGAAAACAAATTAGATCTAAAAACGAAGGCAAGTCACTATTTGTGCATAAACAAAGGAAAAGAACTCTGTAAAACATTTTTTGGGCCATAGATAAATATAAGCTGTGATCTTTTGATCATTCCTTACCTTGAAGTGAATCACAGCCCTTTTTCCGTTCCATTGCTGGAGTTCTTTGTAATTTCTGTTGTGTAAGGTCACTGGAAACAGGAACACTGTTCACCATCTTAGCCCGTTTCTTTCTTTCATCAGAAATTTTACATTGTTCATTGGCTTTAACAATGAATGCGTCTTCTCTCTCACATGCAGTTTTATCGAAAATCTGGACTGTGAAGTGCATGCCACCATCATATCGGAAAAGGAGGAAATCATGCTCTTGCAAGGAGTGGTCTTTCACAAATTCCTCCCAACCATCCTGCATATATAGGTCCATGCCGCTCCTACATAATTTAATTTTCCAAAGGCCTCTACTTGGACCAACTAAAAGGGCCCTTTGTGAACCCTCCTTTGGTAAATACTTTAAGAAAGCTGGTGGGAGCGGCTGAATGTCAAAACAACTATCAGGATAAATTGGAATTGTGGATCACACCAACAATCAATTCTATAGTGAAAGATGTGACACTCATCTCTCAAGTAATAGAATTAAGATACTATATAGTCACACTAATAAATCTACATGGTAATTTATTTACTTTAAGCAAAATACAGTAAGATGTAGCCCAAAACAGGCTGGAATGGAGGAGTAAGATCCGTGTCGCCGACCCCAAATAGTTGGGAAAAGGCGCTAATTGATTATGATTATGATTATGAAAATACAGTAAGATATTGTCCTTTCGTATTATGCACCCCTTTTAGTTTCCCCTTCTGTTAGACAGCTTCCATTATATTTCGTTTACTTTATGATGGAGAAGAAGAGAAAATTTAAAATGTAATTGGACATAATGTATTTTTTTTCTTTTGATCGGTTGACATGATGTATTTTGTAAATATGACTTTTGACAAAAAATAACAAAGGTGAAGTTTCAGGGAACAAAAGAACAACAAGATGGCAGTAAGTGGTTTAGAATCAACAACTGATCATAGATTGCTGTAAAAAAATCACAGATTGCCACCATTAGAGAATAGAAACAAATTAACAATGGCTGGTTGTATAAATTGAAAAATAGTATCGTCTATGACATTATTCCCTTCTACAGTACACTTGCATACAAGGCAAGTAAAACAAAATTCAATAAGGTTGCAGGTTCCAACCCAGCAAGTGCGGCATCAAAGTAACTCAGATAAAATTTGACTAACAAATCCTTAAGAGATGATCCAAAATTATGTTATAGTAGATAGAAAGTCTAGTCTTCTGCATATACATTTCGCTTACATTCTTGTTAAAACAATTCAAACTATTTTGGAAAACTTCACTATTACAGAAGCATTGGAACTTGTAAGAATACATTTAGGCTATTACAAAAGTGGAGAGTTTTATGGAGACAGGCACATATCTAACACTAGTACTCTGTAAAATAGTTTGAAATTCCAAATTCTTAATCAAATTTCGACTATTGAATTTCATACAAGCACATCAATTGTTTAATCTGCAAACAGTCCTCAATATCGCAAGGGTAAACAGTAAAAGAAAAGTATCAGAAATGCATGGCAAACTTCTTCCAAACATTCAGAACTGTAGACAGTTGGTTATCAAAAAATTGTAAACTAAAGGAGGCAGCTAGAGCTAAAAACAAACCCCACTACTTCATTCACTACCCTTATTACAGAAATCCAATGTTGTCTTCCTATATACAGTCCACACTGGTAATCAGATCTAGGAAACCAGGGACTTACTCCCTTATATGTCACTCTTCTTTGCAGTTCTTTATCAATTCTTGTGTTTGGATCAGTTCCTTTCAGTTCTCTAATGGTCCCTGCTAAAACTAGCTGCTACCCACGCTTTGTCTGACATCGAAAAAGCAATCCTATCTGTCTACATGAAGCACTTAAACAACCTGCTCCCCTACTGCCTGTGAACCAAATGCATGTTAAAGAAAGAAACAAAGAGTGGCAAAAAAGTTGTAAAAGAACAGACCAGCTGTTTGGAGAAGTCACTCATCATGATCTTGAAGAAATGGGGCCTTGCTGGTGCCATTTTTGGCTGCAAAGATGCTGCCTTTCCCCTTGGCTGCAAACCCTCTGGCCTCTTCCTTCCCCTGACTGACAATGGCACAGAAATGGAAAGTGTGAGACTTCACTGTTGCTGGCCAGATAGGACAGCAAAAAAAAGGAAAGTACAGTAGACCCGGACCGGTGAGGAAAAGATCTAGCAGACCCGAATTTGATACTCCCTCTCTCCAAATTTACTAATCTGGATTTAATAAAAAAAACTACACTCGAAAACCAAAATGAACTGATTTTAGTTCTTTTTTCGTTTTATAATTCAGACAGGGAATATTGAATATAGGGAGTAGTTTGAGCGGGCTCACTCCTCACGTGCTTAGGCATAAGTTAAGACGAGGTGTCTGACTCATTAGGAGTGAGGACCATGGAAAATCGTCTCGCCGATATATCGGTATCAGACACAAACCGATACACCGATACCCTGAAATCTCGTTTTTTCAAAAATTTCCATATATCGGCGATATATCAGCGATATATCGCCGATATATCTGTTTCGGACCGATATATCGGTATTTTTTGAATTAAAATTTTTTTTAAAAAAAAAAAACTTTCATGTTTGTTTTCTATCCTAATATGCATATTTTGAAATGTATTCTTTGTTTAAATTAGTATAACTCATTTTAGAAGTTAGATTGTGAAAATATATGATAAAAACTAGTTTTTAACGACCGATATTTTTTTACACAATATCTCTAATATATCTCTGATATTTCGTCTCTTTGGCCTACCGATATTTTACCGATATCCGATACGACATTCCATGGTGAGGACCCGACTCCAAGGGGCAGGAAACAAGCCTCTCAGAGCACGAGCACTGTATCACACCACCAATCCCCTCAGCCCTCAGGTGAGCACAAGTCTTTCAGTATCTTCTCTAGATGGGCACAGTGGCTTTCACGTACTGGAGTCCATGCCTAGGCCCGCATAGTGCCCGTCCATAGTTACCTTTGCTCATGTATACGTAGACACTAATTCACCCAATTAGTTTGGGTTACCACCATCCAATAAAAATTATTATTTTTTCAGATAGAGCATCTAAAACCGGACAAAGGGAGTACCTCTTTTATTTAAGAAAATATCCATTTACTATTTTGATACAATCACTAGACATTTCTACTTTTCCATTGTACTATCCTTGTTATTGGTAGCAAAGTATCAATAATCAATAGGAAGCAAAATTGGAGTCGTTTTGGCTTTATGCATCTAAAACTTATTCTTCTTCAGCTTGTTGAAGAGGAAAATGTTTGTTTGTTAAACATCCTCATATTGACATAATTCTCGTTTAAATAGGAAAAATGTGTCATGACTACATGCATGTTGGTGTCTTTTTTTTATAATCATGTGTTGGTATTAAGCACCTCATTATGAAAGAGAGCACCGTTTATATGCATGTTGGTATGCTTCGGGTGCTTTGAACCCCTCAATTTTCATAGGGAGAGGGCTTCAAATCAGGGGGCAGGCGGGTTTTGAATCACCAGTCCACCCTCTGTTACACATGTGCCGTCGCATCAGGATCTGATGGCGTGCATAATTCTAAACTTGACTGGGCTACAGAGCTTTTTCGTAATAAAAAAATGTATAGATCATCGTGATAATTGCCTAGACAACTTAATCATTTCATTTTCCTAATAAAAAAACTTAATTCTTTCTTTTGTATGTGGTCACATATACTATCATTATATTATTAAGAGTACCAACAAAGACATTGCCCTGAGTACGAAGGCTAACTCACCTCTAAGAAAATATGATATCGCATCGGGCAATCCTCGCACGAAATAGTTATTTGTTCACATAGGAAGTAGGATTGATAATTTTTGTTCACGGAGGCAATACTTAATATTATAAATAATCGACTTTAGCAAGTAAACAGTGGCACTCACCATAAGGTGATAGCATTAAATGTCTCAAACTCAACGCAAATTGCATAATCGAAAACAGATGCACTAATATACAGTATAATTCTAAACTTTTACGGCTACAAATATGTTCAATTAGATGTGCTCACATATCAACAAAGCTTGCTTCCCTCACTTGTAATGTAGCGAACCATCGAGAGCATGATGGAGCAGGCAAAAGCTTGCAATTTACATAGACTACCTTAACGGTTCAAAAATGTAACCATGTCCGTGTTAATGGCAAGTACTTCTTTTCCACGGAAAATATGGACCTGCAACTTCAACTTGCCCACAAATTCAAATATGCATATGTCTCCTACCTTGAGGTTGTTATCACGTGAAAAGGCAGACCATCCAGCAGATAAAAGGCTAGGTGAAGAACAAATATACCTGACCTTCCAAGACCTCCTATTAGGAACTTGAAGAACAATATCAGTCCTGTAACATGGAAAATGATTCTTACGAAATAGGGCGGGCAGGGCCTGGAAAGAAACGTAAATGAAGGATATTACGACACACTACAAACCACAAACTTGGCTCCATACTAACACTGACAATGATTAAACCTCTTATTATACCAGTCTATCCAGATGAAAGACTTGATTTGAGATCATCAGTCAAAGATTAAATACTATTAAACATTATAGAGCTTTAAACACTGGTAAGAAAACAGAAAAACTGATAGGTGGACTCACCATTACCATATTCTTTTCTACATGAGCTTCTGTCATTCTTCTCACAAAAAATGGGTTTTTGGAAGTGAAGGAGTTGCAATCTTCGACCTCTCCATCTTCTTCTTCACCATCCACTTCTTCACTGTCCTTTAAATCTGCACCTGATTTATAAGATGCCATACAAAATTAAATTAGATCTGCATAACATTTTTTGTTCCGAGATAGATATAACCTTTGATCTTTTGATCATTCCTAACAGTGAATGGATGGATGATTCCTTGTCTATGGTCGGAGAGAAAATTTACAGTCTTTGTTGAAAAATATCCAACATAATGTGATATGATCCTTATACATTTAAACTTATTGTATTCTCCTTATAATTTGTAGCAAAGTATCTTGTGAGGTTTTCGATCAGAAAGTAGCAGAATTCGTTCCATTTTGGCTATGCATCTAAACAAACATACATCACCTTTTTGAAGATTATGTCGTTTATAAAAAATCCTCATCTTATCCTCACCCATTGCATACAAGTAATAAAATCCTTAATTTGCATCATTAGCCAAAGTTGGTTTAGAGCTTTTTCAAGCAAGCCAACTCATGAGAAATTATTTTCAAAAAGCAAAAAAAAATCACATGAGAAGTTTCCAGTGAAAGATGATACTCTCCAGCCTAGATAACTTGAAAGCTTCTATATATGTAGGGTCAACCAACATGCAGCTATGAATACGGTCAAGTAAGAAGAAAATGGAAATAATGAGTAGAAAACTTTCAATTCCACATGATTTTTTTCTCAGACAGTTCAATTATTATACATTCCTAATCATTATTTGTAAGACAAAAGCTATTGCGTACGACAAAGCATATTTGAAATATGCTTCAAGGCTCATCATGCTCGGAATGAGATCACGCAGCCTAGATGCACTAAAGCACACACAAACATACATGTGTCGCGCACATACTAACAGGGCTCTTATTAATAAGAATGATACTGGCTGAGCCAGATTGTGAGTTCTACTGGTTTGATTCACTCTGCTCACCTTGTCAGTCGAAATGGGTTCCTTGAGCCGATCTTCAGCTCATCCTTGACTTTATTCAACTCGGCTTTGAAGGTTTAAAGCTCAAATACTCTGTATGTCAAGATATTTCTACACTCCATATTATAATTACTTTGCCTACACTTTATTCTTGTTTTTCTTATACTTATGTGTGATGGAATAGCATTTCTAGTGTAATTTTTACTCCCTCCATCGAGAATTAATAACATAAAGTTTCTCCAAATGAACTTTTAGTTCATTTTGAAAAACCTTGTTAATAATAAATCCGGACGGATGGAGTAGGCAAAGTTTCCAACCATTAAAATAGTTTTTTTATTACCGGTAGAAATAGTTGTTCCTGTTCTAATCTCATAATTTTTAAGGTTCTAACTTCTAATAGTAAACTATTCAACAAAAACTACAAACCATAATAAATTGAGTTGTCTCAACTCTAAGAGCCAATTTTGCTGTGCTCAAAACCAAACTGAGCTCAAGTCAAGCTAAGTAAAAAAAAGTTGTACTCGGCTCCATATCAGCCCTTGGTATCAACACCATATCCTGATCATTTGTAGAAATTATAATCAATGATAAAAAAGTAATCCTGTAAAAATATTTAAATATGATAATGATTTTTTTCAAATAAAACAAAGTATTCAGCCAAAAGAAAAGAACAAAATGCTAGTCAGTAACCTAAGTCCAAGAAACAGTACTCTGGACGATAATGATGACCATCAACTATTACAACGGTGGCTTCTAGCATTGAAGAGAGTACTTACAAAATAAACTCATATTGGTTTTATTATTTACTTGCAGTAGCACTATCATAACTTGATCCTACACGACTTGTGTTATCATCTCATTGTTCATGCTCTTGCTGTAGCTTCTAATAGAACATTATGCATCATCATGAAGAAAACCAAGACAACAACAAGAAAACACCTCCGGGTGGAGGAAAGGGGCAAAGAAATTGAAATGTTGCAGGTTAATGTAAGAGAAGGGCCTACAATTTTTACTCCTTTTGCTATACTTCAACAAAGGTGCAATTTCATCCACCACCCTGAAAATATGTACTTGCATTTTGTTTCTGCTAATCACCTCAAAGACACAGACATCATGCTCTTCAATGTTGTTAGCAAAAGTGAAGGATGACCAACCGGCGCCTATACTCCCTGATCCATATGCATCACTATAGATATATTTTATGTTCCATGCCTTCCCATTTGGATCATAAAGTTTCATCGGCAAGGAGACTTTTGGAAGTGAAGATCGGACAAATCCTCGGGGAAGAGCCTGCAAATACAAAAAAATATACTGATAAACTAGCAGATAACTTTTTCAACAATCTTGAGTGTTATGCAACACCCCTCTTTCCTTTTTCTCTTTTTTTTATGAAAACCACTCTCATTCCTGGATAAAGGTTTACCGATAAAAACCTTATTTCTTCCACTATGAGCTTTTTGAGAGTTTGAATGCAAGCAGTCTCGGTGAAACATATGGTGCTATGGCAGTAATAATTCCATTTTATTTACGAGGCGAGTTAAGGGAATAGTTAGTATATATCATTTAAAAGGCATAGTTGGATTTGTTCTCATTGTTTCATTTAACAAAGAAAGCTTTTCATATTCATCCAGCAGCCTCTGTCCTACTTAGATCAATTTATACTTTCATGACTTACAAAGAAAAAGAAAAATTGTTGGAAAAAAGCCACACATAGACGCATTGAAACATGCAATTCATGACTAATTGGCCAGGGGTGAACTTGATGAAGTAAATGGCTCAGTAACTTCCAAAAGTGCCCACTATACATTTAATAGACGTAGTTGGATTTGTTCTAGTTGTTTCATTTAACAAAGAAAGCTTTTGATATTCATCCAAGAGCCTCTGTTTTACTCAGATCAACTTATAGTTTCATGACTGACAAAACAAAATGTTGGAAAAGGCACAGTTATAGACGCATTGAAACATACAGTTCGTGACTAATTGCCAAGGGTTAAACTTGATAAAGTAAATGGCTCAGTTTAAAATTTAGATATGTACAAAAAATCATGCATTTTATACTAACATTATGCATCAAACCACTAAAAAAATTCACATGGTCTTTCCTGTAGAGAGAAGGTTAGAAGCTAAAGATCTAACTGATTGATAAAGTTGTTCAACTTTTCCCTTCTCACCAACTATTCTTTTCCCTAATTATCCTAAATTATCCTGTTTTCTCTTGCTGTTCTCTTCCATTCCTCACTCTAAACTTCTTCACCTCTCTCCATGTAAAATTGCTGGTAAGATATTAGACACAAATGAGACATAGGGATGAACAAGAGATAACTACAGATAATGAGTCTATTGGAGATGTTAAAATTATTGCATTAGTGCCATCAAAAGATGCCGAACTAGGAATGATATTGCTAACAATCGTTTGCTGCACCAGATTGGAAGTAGACAAATACACAACATGCATCAAATTAAATGAGTTAAACACAGGGAAATAAATAAAACATGCAAATGGAGCTTTACCATGCCAGATCCAAAGTACACATAGCCACATAGGCCTTGCGCATAACCATCAAAGTAGTAGGATATCTTGATGTGAAAGACTTTGCAGCTTTTTTAGCTCTCTTTATCTCTTCATTTGAAACTGGCCTTCTTTGTGAGATATAAGGGCGGCGATGACAGACACCAACTGCAACAGCAAGGATCCCAAGGAAATTACATACCTCTGTTCCAGAAAATTGCTAAATGACTGAAAAAATTGTCCAAATCCTTAAAGATGCGAAACTTACCTCGGTATTTCTTGAATGACTTCTCAACAAAATTATTTAAAGAATGACTTCGTCGAGTTTTATAAAAAGGTTTCTCCCAATTTTGTTGGCCAAGTTCTTCACCTTTCTTGCACACAGGTCTTAATACTGAATGCCCGTCACCTGGGTGCTGGCACACAATATTTCCATCACAAGCTTCTCGAAATGAATAAGTTTTCGAAAATTTATTGCCTTTCTTTTCCCCAATATTTTCTTCCTCATTATTTTCATGATCAATAGGATCACTCACAGGGGGGATATCCATTTTTTCGCATGCGCTAGTATCAAGAATAGTGACTTTAAACTGAAAGTTACCATAGTATCTAAAGACCAAACAAGAACCAACTTGTATGGCATGATCTTTCACAAATGTTTGCCACCCACTAATTAGAAACACACCATTACTCTTCTCAGTCAGATTTACATGCCAAATTTTTCCGGTTGGACCTTTCAATGAAACAGTCCCACAATAATCTCCATCGAAGTGTTTTAAAAACGCCTTTGGGACTTCCTGTAACATATACACTTAATAAAATCAATGTTGCAAATTTCTATAAGATTTTATCAGTCAAAGCAAGTCCTTGAAACAATTGCCCAAATCAAAAGTTCAATCCTGTGAGTAGCAACCATCGAAAATCACTCCACAACATACAAACAAAGTCTACCACCTGTTTTTAATAAAAAGAAGATAATTTTATGTTAAAAAGCATTGTCTTCTTTTTTTTGGATAATTAAAAAAAATTGTCTACTTACTGGAGCATGCATACCAAGACTTGGTCTATAAGAGTGTCATCAATTTTAATACTCGTATTGGCTATTATTTCTCACTAACAGGGGAGACAGCAATTTAATTCACTTGTAAAGCAAATGGAAAATGTCGAAAGCCACATGGGTGACTTGCAGGTTGGCCTCTCTCTATCGTTTTAAGTCAAATACTACACATCAATCGAATAAAAAAAGCCTACACTTCATACCCAAAATGGAATCCAGCAAATTAGCCCATCTATGTGCTTAAACGAAATCCAACATCGGGAGCAAGTACATTGCTTATACTCTTCAAACAGAAAGTAGAAAGTTAATTAAAGCCTTGTAAAGAGATGATCTAGACCAACTTACAAGTTGTTTGTCCGTGATGCTGGGGAAGAAGAACTTGAAGAAGCAAGGCTTCCTCCTCTTCTGGTGGGAAGAGGGTTCTAGACTGTGCATAGTTTATAAGAGGAAGAAAAGGCAAAGGAAGTGAAGGTCAGAGGACTGTGCGGAAGGGAAACAGTGAACATCTGCAGCCCAGGAGAGGCCTCCAATATTTAGTATCATATGCACATAAGGCACGTGGCTCCCATACGCACATATATCTATAATAAGCATAACCGCTATGCGTTCTGCAGCTGCTTTCACTTTCCAAGTTCACCGTTTATTGCAATTGGCACCAACTTTCCAACGACACTTTTTGGGTTGTTTGGCACCAGATATTATTTGGGTCTCCTACTTCATGAGAACTTACTGGGTGTCTCTGGCACAATAAGGGAGATCTCTAAGATGAGGAACATGGGTCCTTTATGCACATATCGTAGGGATATAACCGCTCTGCATTCTGCAACTGCTTCACTTTCCGAGGACAGTTTTCTCATTTTTGGCATCAACTTTTCAATTTTGGTGTTATTTGCTCCAAAAATTATTGGGAGACCCCAGCACACTACTTCACACCGTGCTCATGTTTTACGCGCGTGACATGCTTTGTATGTACGCTTCATGTCTTTGACACCAAAACAGTTGAGTGCACGAGTGTGTCTTGGAGATCAATGGCTCTTCTGGCACCCTAGAGTATTGTGTCAGAGATACCCAATAATTTCTTGTGCTTTGCTACTTAGGGGCCATTTGGGGCATGATTATAAGCAAATATCTACAATAGATTTTCTAGATCCACTGTAGAGTTTTTTCCATATTACCTGGCACCAACTTTGATATTCCCATATTACCAGATTTTTCCCGTGAAATCTCATATGACCTGGAATCTGGACTTGAAGTACCCAAAATGCCATTTCTTCTATTTTTTCATACTAATACTGTGCGAAGAGGCGTGTTGTGTACAATACGAAAAAATACAGGGGTTCTCCGGCGATATATATCGGCTACTTCACCGGCGACCGGCAAGTTCGAGCGGCGATTCAACCGGCAGAATACACGGATTTTGACGAGCCTATTCGCATCCCCCATCTTGATATCGAGCTGCACCCTGCTGGATTTCGATGACACGACTGAGGGAGAGTGCACAAAGGCAACGATTTGAAGCGTATACGTCGGTATTTCGGATCTTCAACCTTCTGAGTTCCCCCGCGGCTCCCTCCGCCTGCATACAACTAGCGGATTGACCGATTAAGCTTCGTTTGATGGCGAGGAAGAGTGTGAAAGGCACCTGCGAGGAAATACACACATGCACACGACTAAACCGCAGTAAGTTACAACAATCTTTGCTGATTTTAGTTTCATAAGGTCCGACATTTGGATTTAAATTTTTATTATGAACTATAAAGTCGACACAACTTTCTATTTAGTCGTGTACGCGACAACATGACTTTTATATTTTCGTGTTTCACCGACACGACTTTTCTACTGACCACTCTACCTCACTCCTTGCAGATGGATAAAAAAATAGATGAGTCTATGGAGGAAATACCATAGGAAGAGGAGGAGGATCATGATTTTGTCTTGGCACCTCGACAGCGAAATCAGAGGGGCAGGAAGAGGAAGGCTCCGATGGACTGACCAATAAAGAGAACATATAATGCGCGACTGGCGCTTCGGACGCTTTGTCAACCGGGAGCGATGAAAAAGTGTGCGGCCCTCCTACAGCGTCACCAAAGATATGCCTAAGTGATCAAAGATGCTGGTTTCGCTGTCATTTTTGAAGGTGAGGACGTAGTTGTATCTCAGAACCTCCTCAACCATTTGGTCAGGCACTGGGATGAATCGGCGAAGGTCTTCAATATTAAGGGCAGGACGCTACATTTCACAGAGCAAGAAGTTGCTCTTATCACCGGATTGCCCGCAAAGGGCGAAAGAATTGAGGTTCTCCCCTCCTTGACATGCCGACCGGAAGGTCAATTCTGCGAGGAGAGCGGAAATTCCACACATTAAGAAAATCATAGACAAGCTTAGCGCAGGCGAACTGAAGATGGAAGAGGAGGACATGGCGAGGATGATCATCTGCATCCTCTTCTGCACGGTGCTATTTCTACACAGCACTAGAGTGGTTCATCCCTCTTTGTACCGTTACATTGACGATCTCCCAAGATTGAGGTCATACAATTGGGCTGGGGCTATGCATAAGATGTTGGTTTCTGGTATAACCCACACCAGCAGACTAGTGGCTGCGAGATCGCAAGGAGGGTGCCTGGACGGTGGATACCTAAATGGCGCCGCATATGTCCTTCAGGTATGTAGTATTCATAGTCTTCGAAAGGCAAACAAGTCTTATACAATACCATTATATTTATAGTCGTGTATTATGCAACATGACTATATTTATTGTCGTGTATGATGAAACACGACTAGGTATATAGTCGTGTTGTTTACGACACGACCATAGTTCAATTCGTGTACTAGTTATAGTCGACTAAGGCAACCACGCCTTGTAATATGTTTTCATCCGTTTACTATGCAAATTTGGTTTTTTGAGCACACGACAATCTTCCATCCTGTCATGGGCCCTACCAGTCCACGGGCCAAAAGGTGGCCAGGAAGTGGGGCCCTCATTACAGAGGTGAAGAAAGGTGCACAAAAGAAGCAGCGTATGGCCGACTATTGGACGGGAGTGTTCCACAATCTTGAAGTATGGGACGAACTCGTCGACGTAATCAGCCCCATGGCCGGAGAGGCATCTCTCCTTGCTTCGTCAACCTTAGTGGCCCCTCCTCCGCGACGGCAGAGGCCAGAGAGGCCGGAAATCAAGAGGACTCCCAACCAACCTGCACCCCCTTCCTCGAGAACGGCTGCCCAGTCCATTGCAACTGCAATGGGGTGATTGGAGGGTGCGCTTCAGGGCATACAATCATTAATTGAGATAGCTCTGTCTTCATATGAGGAGATGGGAAAGAGTGTCGGACCTCTGAGAGAGGTTCTCCACTCTATGAAGGCCTTTGCCGCCTCAGCGTCAATGCTGTTAGAGGGTGGTCAGATCTTTGAGCATCCCAATCAGGAGAGGACTGAAGAGCCGGCGAATGAGCCAAAGAAGCGGCCCCAAATGGAGCCAAAGAAGTCATCGGTGCATCAGATGGAGCCAAAGAAGCGGCCCCGTGACAAGGAGCATATGAAGAAAACTCCGATTGGTATGCGGACAAAGGAGCTGGTAAGAAAGTCACATCTCGATTCGACGAAATGGGGTAAAGGTAAGTTGTAGACGATTATTTATTTTTTCGTGCCACATAGTACACGACTATTATATTTGTCGTGTTTCATGCTCCACGACTATGTAGTTTATCGTGTTTCATAAAACACGATTATGTTCTTTATCATGCTGCTACTGACACGAATAAGTAAAATATCATTTTAGCTCCCATCAAACGCGCGAATGAGGAAGACAAGATTCAACGGGCTACAAAGAGATCCTCCGCCAAGTTATTTTTGAAGAAGCTCCAACCAAAATTCAACGAAGATATGGAGTGTGCAGAAGTTGAGTCCCGTCCGACGTACGGACGGGACCTATTCCCCCCTAGTCTAGTGGTAAGAAAGAGAATGAGGAATACCTCCGTGAGGGAATTGTAGAGGATTAAGGAAGATGACTATATACGAAGAATGGCGAAGGAGCAGGAAAGAAGGAATAGGTCCCTTCAGCCGAAAGTCGACTCCGAAGAAACCATATCCGATCGACAAGCGACCTCTATCATCGATGAGGTCATCTCTTCCTTACAGCAGTCGGATATCCAAACCGTCAAGGAAGAGGTGATGGAGGATGTGAAGGATGGGGATGTCGAGGAGGAGGAGGTGAAGGCTTATGTGAAGGAGAAGGAGTCGGAGGAGGCGAAGGAGGATGTTCTAGACAAGGAGCCGAAGGAGGAGGAGGTGAAGAAGGACGAAGAGGCGATGGAGGAGGAGAAGGAGGAGGAGGTGAAGGAAGAGGAGGCAGAGGAGGAGGAGGCGAAGGAGGAGGTGAAGGACGACAAAGAGGCAATGGAGGAGGAGGTGGCGGAGGCCACTAGCTTAACCGCATCCCAGCCTGTTGACATCGATGTCCTCCAAACCCCTCAAAAGTGTAAGTCTATAATTGCACTCCCCGAAAACTATGCTGATTTGGAGTTATGCTTCGACATGGGGGTATTGTTAGAGTGGGATAGAGTGGCAATAGATAGATGGATCGCCGATCCGAGGAAGGCTTATCCAATCCCAACGCTATGTGATGACGACTACGTATCCCTCCTACAAACACCAGAAATAAACACCAATGTAAGTAAACCTATGCTCATATGTTTTACTCTTTTAGTTTTCAAATATGCGACTTGACGTTATGTTGTGTATTCGAAGACACGACATTACGCATAGTCGTGTCTTTGCAAAACACGACTTTACGCATAGTCATGTCTCTTGGCGACACGACTATCATGAAAGTCGTATATACAATAATCGACTTTTAATTAGAAGTTGTATATTGCCTTACTTCGACTGCTATGAATCGTGTTGATGTTTTTCTATAGGTTACAGATGCGTTTTTAAGTCTATTGAGGGAGCGCAATGACAGAGACCGAATGAAGTATCCGTGGGTATTTTTTGGATGCCACGCATTCAAAGAGATATTCGACAACGTAAGTGTTCCCTGCATAAGGAGTGTTAAGTAATTAAGTATGATGTTCCCAGCATGGTTGTCTAACTCTCTTGCGGATTCGCAGAAGCACAAAGAAGGAGGAAATAATGCGAAATTGGTAAAAAAGCTCGGGAGGATGCTCGACGGCTTGAACAGGAACATGCTCTATGCATTTTTCCCAATCCGCACCGGCTCCCACTTCTACCTCGTGTATGTACATTTCCCCCATTGTGTATGGCGCTTCTACAACCCGCTGTCTGGCAGATCCCAGTTATATCCACATCACAGAAAAGCTGCTGACAAATTCACGCAGTTCATGAACGTTGTGATGGCAGGCAAGCTGGGATGGTTTGGTTTGCTCGACTGGAAGATGACTCAGATCGCCAAAGCGCCGTGGCAACAGAATTCGAAAGACTGTGGCATCTTCATCATGATGTACGTCGCGCACTTGGCGTCCAATGTCAGCCCACCGGAGTTTGATCAGTCGACAATTACATGACTTTGGCGACCAGTCATCGCTTCAACCTTGATTCGCGGGGTTATTAACAGCGAGTTTGACGACGATTCCAGAAGAGTCGAAAAAGATGCCGTCACAGTTGCGGATTTTATGCGGCTTTCGGATAAAGAATAAATTCATATTCATTTTATTCACATTATTTTATTGTACAAAGCTTATTTGGTGTACATACCGTACTCTTTCAATTAATTCGAATTCATTTTTGACACCTTGTTCTACAGTACTCTTTCAATTAATTCGAATTCATTTTTGACACATGGTTGCTTTAGACAAAATATCGCAAGCATCACTTTGAATACGGCCTTCATGCAACACGACTACGTATATAATCGTCTCTGATGAAACACGACTTTATATATAGTCGCGTACTAGCCGACACGACTTTGTAAATAGTTGTGTTTCACAATACACGACGATATAGATAGTCGTGTACTGTAATATTCGGGTATAATGGAATACACGAATGATGCATTGAAAGATTCTTTTTTCATTTTTGATTTTCTTTTTCTTTACAGGCGTACATTTCGGTATAAGTTAATATGCGTTATACAAGAATTTGACTACATCCTAAGTGAAGAATAGTGGGGGCTTAGGTAAGCCGGAGCAGCGTATATGCGATGTCTCGTTCGTAGTCAGTTTGCCTTGTTGCGGAAGTGTTCGTTTCCTGCGCTTCCAATTTTCTTTCGGAATCGGGCTATTGGTGCACCTTGTACGGTTGTGACCAGCTTGACGACCATTCCCACATTTCGAACTTGTCCTTGCAGGTGGCTCGGGCTGTGACTCAATTCTCTTTGTCTTTCTCCTGCCCTTCTTTGAAGCTTCAACCATGGGCGGTTCGCATTTAAATAAAACCCCGTAATTCCCCCACTGACTTCTGTCTAAAGTAGGAAACACTACTTCTTCGTACGTGGTGCGGTACGTACTTGCGCAGTACCACTTCTCACAATATTCTACCGGTTCCAAACTCCTCTCATCAATACATGCCATGGCGTGCTTGCATGGAAGTGCCATGCTCTGGAAGAAGCCACATGTGCAGGTTCTATTCGTAAGGTCAACAACATCCTGATGCAAAAACATGAACAACATCAGTGTCTTCCAAGGATACCCGTGTCGTCGAAGACACGACTGTATGACTAGTCGTGTCTTCGACGACCCAACTTTGTTATAGTCTTCTCTTACAAAAAACGAATTTATGCTTACCACATGGTATAAAGATGTTACTTCAAACTGCCGTAATGATAGCGGTTGAACTCGAACTGTTCCAGCACTCTGATTCCTCATCTAATTAAATGATTCTGTGCATATTTTGTTAACGGAGTCGATAGCCCGTCTGCTTCCATTCAGCGTCCCTGAAAATGGACGCTTGTGGTCGCCCGCGTTTGCTCGATCAACCGAGTTATTGGCCAAAACCTAGCCTTCAGAAACATATTATTTACACTTTCAGACGCGTTCGACGTGAGAGTGCCGTACCTTTTACCCGGATATTCTACGTTAGCCCAATGTATTTTCGGAATATTGTCAACATATTTCCAGGCCGCCTCATTGTGTTCCTTCATCTTCTCCATGGTTGCATCAAATTCTGGTCTCCTGATGCATTTTGCAGCTCGGAATAGAAGTTCCTTCAGGTACTTATCCTTCCAAGTATTAAGCATATTTGCGGCCATATGCCTTAGGCAAAACCCATGGTGAGCCTCGGGAAAGACATCGGCGACCGCTCTCAAAAGACCTTCTGTCTATCAGAGACAATGGTGTCCAGAGAGGCCGGGGGTCCGTAAAGAGAAAACATTTTAGTAAGGTGAGGAACCACATCCTGTACAAGTGAGAGACAAAGCATATTAAACACAGAATGATTCAGGTTGTTAGAAGGTCGTGTATAAAAAACACGACTGTATGAGTGGTCGTGTTTTCGAAGACATGAATGTGTGCCCAGTCGTGTCGTCCAAAACACGACTGTTAGAATAGTCGTGTTTCCTGCTTCTATACTTACCACATTTTGATATTCTCTTTATCGACAATTGCATATGCAAGACACATTAATTGTTGATTGCCGTCGATTGCTGTAGCAACCAATAATACTCCAGGGTACTTTCCTTTTAGGAATGTTCCATCAAGCATGAGCAACGGTCTCAGTGTTCTTCGGAATGCTCTTGCGACCGGGCCGAACATCTAAAACACACGTCTGAAGTCGTAGCCGGCTAACTCAATTGGGATATCAGGTATATCAGCTGATCTTTGTATCACCACATGTGTACCTGCGTTAGATCGCTCTAATTCCCTTCCGTAATGTGGCAAAATGCGATATGCGTCTTCAGGGTTGCCATTGATCAATCGGATCAATTTCTCTTTCGCCCTCCATGCCCTTTTATAGTTGACTGTCACACCCCAATGCTTCTTAATGTATTGTTGGATATTTGAGATTTTTATGGAGTTTGAATCCTTATGGAGGCGGCCATGACACTTCCTCGCAATCCAGAGGTGAGAAGCCAATGGATGATCTTTCGAACTTACAGATATGCCGTTCTTCCCTCCTTGTCACGCTGACTCCATCAAGTCTGTTCGACGCCCGTATATACCACTTGCACCCCGAAACCTTGCACGTTGCAGTGAATGTGTCCTTGCTCTCATTCGCTACTTTGAACATGAACTTCCTCTTGATTGCCAGATCAGTTAGAACCATCTTGATGTGCTTGACGCTTTCGAATCTAGCCCCTAAGGTAAGTTGTGCCTCGTAGTCTTCTGCTTGCAAACTTCTGGTCAACATCGTCTCCTCTTCACAATGTTTTGAAGGACCGGCCTGTGCAGAATAGGTACCCCAATCCCAGCCACCATCACCCTCAATATTGAGGTACTCATCGTCCTCCGACACGACAGATTTTCCTTTATATGTGTCTCCTACAGTGGGAACTCTAGAAGTCGATGTTCCCGTGTGATCTGGCTGGCTAAAATGTGGTACTGTAAGAGGCTCATCCCACTCATCTGTAGACCACAGTAATTCATCTTCATCCAACAATTCTTCTTCATCTGGACTGGAATCTTCATCTTCATCTTATTCTTCATCTTCAGCTTCTTCTCCATCTCCCAATCTGCGTGAAAAAAAATGTATGAATGGACTTGTGAACACGATAGCATGTAATGAAGTTGTGTCTTATGCAACACGAATTCATTTGTAGTCATGTATTATGAAACACGACTATGTATATAGTCGTGTTGCATACGGCACGACAAAATTTTTAGTCGTGTACTATTATAGTCGACTATAATAGCACACGACTTGCCTGTATCTGCGCCTTAGAAGTCTCACCTCGCATAATCTCCATCTCTTCCTCCTTCGAATACTGATGCGGGTGTCTTATTGCCTGGGCTAGACGGCCTCTCCTGCGGTGTCTTACTGGCCGGCCTCACTTCTGCCTCTGGTAGCCTATCCTCCTCCTTATTTGCATTGTCATTTATTTCCTTATTGAGAGTCGAAGTCTCCATGTTATTGCCCATAGAAATCCACTCCACGTACAGGCGGAGTAGTCCATTTGTGCCTTACTTGCTCTTGTGAAGTATAAATATTGACTCCACGTCTTTATCGTCTTCAAGGAGGCATATGGATTCAGAGTCAACACGATATGGCAAAGTTAATGTACCAGATGTAGACTTAAGCAGTAATCTTTCTTCCACTTGCTGCAACAGTTCCAGGTACTTTACTCGTGTATCTATAGGCAGGAGCTTCCGTTTCCCGCCCACGTACTTATCAGAATTTGTAAAAACTCCATCGTAGTGTAAGCAAACAACTATCTTCTCCATCCGTACCTGCCATTAAAATACCGATATAAGTTAAAAAACCGTCATACACGATATATTGAAAATCGTATATGAGTGAAAAGCAATGTCTATGAGTCGTGTTTCATCAAACACGACTATTATTACAGTCGTGTTGTCGAATACACGACTGTAACAATAGTTGAAAACTTGCTAAGTTTTCAACTTTCTTCTCTGGAACCAACTTTCATTATAAAAATCGTCGTATTTGAACTTCAACTATGGGTTTTTCGATGTACGCTGCCTCCGTTGAAGTTATTTTCCAATATCCGGTCTTTCCCGCTCGTTTTCCCGCTTTTTGCCGCGAAGATGACCTTTTCGGAGTTCGACGGCGCTGGCGCCGGCGATGATATGGGCGGAGAGGCCGGACGGAACGCCTTCTTCTCCGACTAACGCGAGCTTCTTCGGGTAGCCGCTCCCATTCCGGGTAATATGGAAAAACGGAGAGTGGGTACTTATACCTAAATTTAAGGGCATTTTTGGTACTTTTCGGGTCATATGGAAGAAAGAAAGTGATTCCGGGTAATATGAGAAACCCGTAGTTGGTGCCAGGTCACACGTAAAAAGCTCTCCACTGTAGCATCCATGTTTTTTTCCTATCCAGCTGAAACTCCTCCACTGTGGATGTTTTGCCGTTAGGGGCCGTTTGGGGCATGATTATTGCAGAACATCCAGACTGGATTTTGGATATCTACTGTAGCATCCATATTTTTTTTACATCCAGCTAAAACACATCCTGACATGTTTCAGCTGGATATATAAAATATCTAGATGCTACAGTATAGCAAAACATCCCATCTAGTATAGTCACTGTAGCATCGAGATGTTTTGCTTTTAATCACGCCCCAAACGGCCCCTTAATCATGCACCAAACGGCCCCTTAGTGCCACACAGTTAGAGACAGGAACGAGCTCGTACAATGTGTGCATCTCCCCAGCACCCTCGCATAAAGTGACATGGCCAGGCTTCCCAATAATTTCTCGATTGGCTCCCTTTTTGGTTTTTAAAGAAGGGTTTCAAGGAATAGAATATATTGGTTTGGAGTTAAAACCCTAAAGCAAATCCCAAATCCCAAAGGAGTGAGTGTGATTGAGTATGAAGACACTGCCAATATAAACTCCATTGACCATCATTTGGATTATATGTTTCTCTTGGTAATTGGATTACATATATCCCGGTTATGCCCGAAGGTATTGGCAGCAGTATATTATTAAGAAATAAGATAATATGGATAAAAACATGCATGCGTCATGGTTTAAGCAAAAAAGGGGCACTTTATGTTCAGGCAGAGGGAGAGTGCAAATCATAGCAATAAAGTGGAGTAAACAAAAAAAAAAGATTGGGGTACTATAGTGTCGTGGTTCTACATTTACAGTCGATTTTACATTTTTGTAGAAAAATGTAAAAAAAAATACAAAGTCCTCAATTAGGTAGCTGCTTGATTAGTAATACATGTCTGAAACCTGCTTGATCCCAAATTCACTTAAAACGAGATCAAATTAGTGATGACGTAGATTTTATACACATCTCACCACTCATCAGTAGTTGCAAGTTTGTTGTACAGGGTATAGAGTTGCAAGCTTTCTAAGAAAATATAAATGCTCATATATATATATGGGAAAAGTTTAAATGAGATCGCTCTCATATTGCTTATATGAGGCCACTTTGAATCGTAGCCGTTGGATCTTGATCTGATGACTATAAATATCCATAATGATCTCACCCACTCTTTGATGTGACACACTCACCTACCCACTGATTTGATATCCACCCTTCGATTAGAATCTAACGGCAATAAAGATTGGCCTCATGCTCCTTATATGAGAACGATCTCATGTAAACTCATCCCTCTATATATATATATATATATATATATATATATGTGTGTGTGTGTGTGTGTGTGTGTGTGTGTGTGGGAAAAGTTTAAATGAGATCGCTCTCATATTGCTTATATGAGGCCACTTTGAATCGTAGCCATTGGATTTTGATCTGACGGCTATAAATATCCATAATGATCTCACCCACTCTTTGATGTGACAGACTCACCTACCCACTGATTTGATATCCACCCTCCGATCGGAATCTAACGGCAATAAAGATTGACCTCATGCTCCTTATATGAGAACGATCTCATGTAAACTCATCTATATATATATATATATATATATATATATATATATATATATATATATATATATATAGCCGCTTCAATCATGGCCGCTCATTTGTAATCGTGCGGTTCAAATTGAGGCACACAGGTAACCAATCAGGTTATGTGTAATTCTATATCTTTTTATTCAAGAAATACCCTCATTTCCTTCCTTACTCCTTTCTATGGAATTCCGTATTGGATATCGATAAAATATCAGTCGACCAAAGAGACAAAATATCGAAGATATTATGTAAAGAATATCAGTGGTGAAAACTAGTTTTTACTATATATTTTCACAATCTAACTTCTAAAATGAGTTATACTAATTTAGACAAAGCATAGATTTCAAAATATGCATAAAAATGCATATTAGGATGGAAAATAAAGGGGAAAATTATTTATTTTTCTTTTTTTAAAAAAAATTGTCCAAATATTTTTTAAAAAATAGAGATATATTGACGATGTTTTAAAAAAAATTTTAAAACGATATTAGACCATATCGTTTTATTGGGTAGGGCCCGATATCGATATATCGCTGATACATAATTCCATCGCCGATATGGACTTCCATGCTCCTTCCCAAATCAATCAACCAAACCAGCATCTCCCCCCCGCCCACCCCCAACCAGTCCCCACCTCTCTTTTTTCGTCGTCTCTCTACATTCCCAACATATGCTCGCCCACTCCTGCTACCTCTCCAACCACTCCCCTTCCCACTCCACTCGCTTCTGCTCCATCTCCAGCACCATAGTCTCTGCCAACTCCGCCACCCCCCCCCCCCCCCACTCCGTCCGCCTTTTCTCCTACAACGATGACTCCATCCGCCTCCCCCCTCCGCCAGCTTCTTCCTCTCCATCCTCATAGAGCGTGGCGCCCTCTCCGGGCCCCTCGACCATGTCTCTCCGTCTCCACCGCACTCTCCGGCCCCCCATGGATCCGCACCTCCTGGGCTTTCACTCTGGGCATGAACCTGAATAGCGCCAATTCGGTGATAATAAGCCTGAGAGGGATTGTTATTTGGACGACTGGGCTATGGAGCGGGACTAACTTTGGGTACAAACTTGTGATCGGAACACAGTGAATAACAGCTTTGTTTCGAATGAGGGGATGTATATAATGATGACACAACTATTGGGAATTCAATCGAGGTGCTCAGCTCTTCTCAAGGACCGGTTCAATTTGCTCATGAAGGTAGCCCTGCAGTCTGGACCAAGCTTTGGCAGCAGCATATTAGTCCATACGCACACCTAGATACAATTCGGGATGCTTGGGAACCAAGACATCAAACTGTAGCAATGGGGTGGAATTCAAATGGCGGGCAAAGATATGGCCTTCTTCTTCTGGCTGGTTTGCAAGCAATTCTAGTTTGGGTCTGGCTAATTGTCAGTCACTCTGCAGGAGCAACTGCTCTTGTGATCTATTTGGTAGGGACATAGTAAGTACATAAACATAGTATTTTGTAAATACTTAAGCACATGTAAAGTAAGAGCTTCTGTTGTAAAGGCAAATAAAAACCTTGTTTGATGGATTCTAGTGGGTATATGACCCCTGAATACAATGGAGGGTGTTTACTCAGAATCATAAATGTAATGTTTTTAGTTCATTTGAAAAACAACTATTTGAAGCCACAATGTTCCTATTAATTTGAAGCCCATACAATTGAATGATTCTTCTTTTTACATTTTGCAAAATGAACAAGGGAGCCATCTAATATAGATATGTACATCAGGCTTCACATCTCATCAATTGCATCCAACACGATGACTTGTGGCTATTGATTTGTTGCACTTTGCACAACTTCACCGATTCTCTGAAGCCATTCCCAGATGCTGCCCAACACAGTTCTGCACATCAAGTTTTTTAGGCTTTAAGTACACCACTTGAAGCTATAATGAAGTCTTAGAAGAGAACACTATAAGTAAATTTTAAATGAATCTTCTCAAAGGCATTCCACAATTTGTGGGCGTGACAGTGACAGCTTCCCGCTGTAGTCCTTACATTCTCCTTCAGGTGTCCTAATGCTAGCAAACTTAATACCTGAGATTTTCTGCCCCGGAGAATATAACAGATGACCATTTTTGCCATGTCAAATCTCGTCTTCCTTCATAAGTCCATTCTCTAGCATTCCATGTCTCAAAATGTGGACTTACCGGTTGATAGTCACCCAAATGTGGTTTTCTCAATGATTATCTTAAACCCCTGCATTAAGGAAAATAGAAGTGTTTCATCCAAACCCAAACACAACTCAACTTTAGCATTTAACAGGACCAAAGCATTTTGACAAACATCTACTGTGCACAAACTCAAACAACATATTTTCTCTAAAAAAAATTGAAAAACTCAAAAAACAAAAAGATGACCCAAAAACATCCGATTAGAGAAAACAACCCACCAAAATTTTACCCAAAAACATCAACAATACATCTCAAGTTTAGAACTACAAAAATACAATATTTTTCTAGAAAAAACAAACCTGCTCCCTTGAAAAAGGGTCTTCGCTCTCATCAGCCATCCCATTGGCAGGAACAACGGTGCCGGAGATGGAGCAGAAGCGGGAGGAGTGGGAAGGGGAGTGGTGGAATAGGCAACAAGAGTGGTCGAGCTTCTCTTTGAGAGGGTTTGTTGGTGAAGGCGAAGAGGCGACGGAAAGAGATAGGTGGGGACTGGTTGGAGGGGGGGAGGGAGATGGAAGGAGTGAGGAAGGAGATTAGGGTATTTTTGAAATAAAAAGATATAGAATTAAACAGAACCTGATTGGTTACCCACGCACCTTAATTTAAATCGCATGATTACAAACGAGCAGCCACAATTGAAGTCGCTCATCCGGCTCACCAAAACCTGCGGCTCACTATATTATCCTTCTTATATACTTTTATATATATATATATATATATATATATATATATGAGATAAGTTTACATGAGATCGTTCTCATATAAGGAGCATGAGGCCAATCTTTATTGCCGTTAGATTCCGATCGGAGGGTGGATATCAAATCAATGGGTAGGTGAGTGTGTCACATCAAGGAGTGGGTGAGATGATTATGGATATTTGTAGCCGTCAGATCAAGATCCAATGACTACGATTCAAAGTGGCCTCATATAAGCAATATGAGAGCGATCTCATTTAAACTTTTTCATATATATATATATAGAGAGATGAGTTTACATGAGATCGTTCTCATATAAGGAGCATGAGGTCAATCTTTATTGCCATTAGATTCTAATCAGAGGGTGGATATCAAATCAGTGGGTAGGTGAGTGTGTCACATCAAGGAGTGGGTGAGATCATTATAGATATTTGTAGCTGTCAGATCAAGATCCAACGGCTACGATTCAAAGTGGCCTCATATAAGCAATATGAGAGCGATCTCATTTAAACTTTTTCCATATATATATATATATATATATAAGGATGGTTTACATGAGATCGTTCTCATATAAGGGAGCGCATGAGGCCAATCTTTTGGGCCGTTAGATTCTGATCCGAGGGTGGGTATCAAATCAGTGGCTAGGTGAGTTCCCTGTAGCTATTTATAGTCGTCAGATCAAGATCCAATGGCTACAAATTAAATTGGCCTCATATAAACTAAATGAGAGCGATCTCATTTAAACTTTCTCCTATATATATATATAGATGAGTTTACATGAGATCGTTCTCATATAAGGAGCATGAGGTCAATCTTTATTGCCGTTAGATTCCGATCGGAGGGTGGATATCAAATCAGTGAGTAGGTGAGTGTGTCACATCAAGGAGTGGGTGAGATCATTATGGATATTTGTAGCCGTCAGATCAAGATCCAATGACTACGATTCAAAGTGGCCTCATATAAGCAATATGAGAGCGATCTCATTTAAACTTTTCCCATATATATATATATATATATATATATATATATATATATATATATTGCAAAGGACATAAGTTTCAAAATTTTAAGGCATGATTGACCCAGTAGGCATAATTTAAATGTGCTCATATTTTCTTTTTTGAAATGTTAAATGATTTGTTTCTTCTTTTGCTCCAATTTACTGCTCCAAGGCACATTAATGGCATTATTCGAATGACTTGGACAATTTATATTTAGGTGCACTGAAGGTGTCTCATAGGTTGGTGTTTATGCATGTTGATCTTTGGAAGCATGATAGAACTCCCCATCTCTTTTGGCTCCAAATAAGCTAACTTCCTCCATCCAATGAAGCTAGTCTGAATGCATGTGGGTCCAAGATTACATGGCTATGTTTGCTCCCTCAGGGGAAAAACAGGTAAGAGGAACAAAAAAAACTGTTTTGTAGCAACCCTAGAGTCTAATAAAATTCATCCATCCTGCAATGCAGACCACCTTCACTGGACACAACTTCCCACGCCCGGAATTATTATCACTATAAGTTTTTCCAAAATAAACTAATGCAGGTGAACTTCATTGGCAAGTCGGCCAATTTTTTCCAAAAAAAAAATGAACTAATGTAGACGAGCTCCAGAGTTGGGTGAGAAGCGGCGTTGCAACATTTTACATTGTTGATTTGGGCGAAAAACGCCCTTCTGCTGCCAAATATTGGCTAAACAAGTGCCAATGTTGGACACAGAAAAAAAAAAGAGGGCCCAGATGGTACATCTTTGCATTTCGGAAATCTCATGTTTGCACATGCCGGACAAAAGTCAGAGTAACTTCATCATCATCATACGCCTTATCCCAGCTATCTAGGGTCGGCGGCATAGATTATATACTACATTTGACTCTTATCGGAATCAAAATAGTACAAAATCCATACAAAGAAACATAGTGGCAAGTTTTTACGCCAGATGCCCTTCTTGACAAAGTCAAAGTAACTTGCTTAAGTGAAAATTACCAGCCATTATATGGACCAAAAAATGTGGGGCTAAATGGTGTTGCAACTTAATTATCGACAAAAGGTGTTACAATTTAAGCTATCTGAGCACCTACATTTTTAGAATGGGGATCAGTTGGAGGTCCCAAGTAACAATAATGGACCTGAATACCTGATTATTGAACACTGAAAACTTGTTTTTAGTGTAATTATGCAGGTTGTTTCCAGATTTCCTTATGTGCGCATGCACTTTACCTTCCGAACATCAATGCAATGCATGTGTAAAAGGAACTTAAGCCAACCCCAATATGTTTCAAGTAGATGACAGAAAATGTGTGCTGAATGAAGCCGCCTGGTTACTTCACTTCTTTTGGAAGCTCCTATAACCTCAATTTGCACCTATAGCCAATAACCCTCCAATTTGCTTCTCAACTTTTCACCACTAGTTGGATAGGCCTACTCTAATGGCAATGCAGTGGTTTGGATCATCTTTAGATCTGTTTATTAGTTTCCTCAGTTAAGATATTCCTATATTCTTCCAAGACAAGAAGAAAGTTACTAGCGTTGTCAACGCACCTCCATGGCTAGGCTACACTCTGCAACTGGTCACATGCAAGCAAGGCCTAAGGACTGCAATTAATAAAGCTTATATGTTAGTCAATTAGTTATCCTTATCACTCTTTCTCCCTATTAATTATTTGCATGCTTCTCCATAGTACGAACCTAGCATTACATTCGCTCCCCACTATTAATTGGTTTCTTTTACTACATTGAACCCTAGGCACTAGCTTTTACAAGCCATAATAGTTTGCTAAGTCATGTTTTATTTAGCTGGCAAATAAACCCCACTCACCGACCAAAAAATCGCTAACAAATCTATAACGAAGATTAAACAAGCCAGCTAATAATCTTTAACGAAGATTGAAACAAGTCAACGATTAAAGAAAGCAAAAACATTCCAATCTTCCAGAGTTTGGTGTCCCCATCAGTTCGTAGCAATACTCCTAATCTATACATCTGAAGGTTTTATAGGTTCCATTACCCTGTAAAATGCAAAAGTGGCATGCAACCTACAGTTAATAAAGGTCGTAAACAGGAATTGACATTGGAGTAGAGAGAGAGAGAGGGGCAGCGGCTAGGGTTTCTTCCCGGCCAGCTGGCTACACTATGCCTCAGTTGGTAGGACTTCTTTTCTTCATCGCGGCAGCATGTGCTTTCCCGTTGTGTTAGTCTCTTAGCATTTCTTGTGTTGAGTGGAGCGAAAACTCTCCGAGCGGATCGGGTTAAGCTTCTTCTTCAAGATTCATCTTTTCTTGGCTCCTAGAAGGGAGATGTGTGTGGAGATACTGTTCGTGCTGGAAGTCACCTTTGTCCCGTTGGAAATAAAGTTTCATTTTTCAAAATAAAGTTTCATCCCTCGTCATGAGGGCCTTCAAATTTATTGGGTTGGAGAGAAGATGGAGAGGATTGATAGACGTCCAATCCCCTCGGATCGGCGATTAAAAAAGTATTCTAGGAGATTCTATAGTCTTCTATTGCCCGTATTTATAAAGAGGTTTTTATGTTTGGTGCGTGTATGAAACACGCTAAATTATTACCTCTATGGTGGCTTGGTGCAAGAAGATATCCTGGTGTTTGAACTGACTTTTGAGCATGATTGTTTCTTATTGTAATATTGAAGATTGATGTATCTTGAGTTTTTATTGAATGAAATGCTCTTTGAATAAAAAAAAATAAAAAAAGGTCATAAACGATATAGTAAAACCTCCTATTAGTAACATAACTGTCCTTAGCTCCCTCTTACCAAAAAAGAAGTTCAAGCAGTTGTTCTAAGTCCCTCTGAGAATGTGAACCTGCATCACTAAGTGGTCGACAAGCTCAAAGATGCACTCATCTCCAGCTTTCACGTACATTGTTATGACGTACAAAGGCGAACCACCCAGGTGAGAAAATTTTAGGATATTTTGTAGAGAGGTACTTCACAGTCCACGACATCCCTTTTGAATTACGTAGAACAATATTAGTGTTCTTACTGGGAAGATAATGCTTCCAAAATTTCTTTTGGCACAATCTGCACCATTACAAACAAGACTTATACTAATAATTAGATAAAAAAGCAACAGAAAGAAGCTTGAGCCAGATGCATAAACTAGGGAAACATAAACATACATAAGTTAATAAATAAAAATGAAGGGACATCTTTTCCTCATCTTGATACCAATTAAGCTGAACGCCTTTAAACTATCATCTACAAAGTTCTTCTCACTCCGCCCTCTTTAAAATTTATCTTGATTTTCTAATGAGTACTATTAAAGTGGGACGAGGGAGTATTACATAGATACGAGCACACATCTCTTCCTGCAACTTCAATTTGTAGCTTCTCTATTTTAAGAAGTCAGCACTCGTGAATTTCAGGTTATGATAATGTCACGATCCCAATTTTGCAACTATAATATAGCATTCACATAACATATACACTATGATATATTGATATACTGGAACCAGTCATGCGGTTTTTCAGGAATTGGCCCTGGAATACGATGTATTGCTAGAAATGGTCCTGCACACATGTAAACCTCCAAACCCTCACACATGGAGGCAAATCTGGAGTTGGTGAGAGAAGGGATAGTGGTGAGGGTCACTGGGTTGATGAAGTGAAAAAGGAAGATAACGGGGAAGGGTAACATGTCATGCCACCTGTATGGAGCTTTTCATGTGTGCAGGGCCATTTCCAACAATACAAGTTGTTGGAGGCCATTTCTAGGGTGCAATTCTGAAAAAACTTCATAACTTATAGTAGAGGAATGCCGAGGTGCCTCACTGGCATGGAATGCCAGCTCGCCGATATATCGGTATTATATCGCCGATATATCGGTATCGGACACAAACCGATACTCCGATACCATTAAGTATCGTTTTTTCCAATTTTTCCAAATATCGCCGATATATCGGTTTCGGACCGATATATCGGCCTTTTTTGAAAAAAAAATATTTTTTAAAAAAAAACAAATTTTTGAAAATTTTTTTTTTTTTTTTTTTTTTGGAAAAAAAAACTTTCATGTTTGTTTTCTATCCTTTTATGCATATTTTGAAATCTATTCTTTGTTTAAATTAGTATAACTCATTTTAGAAGTTAGATTTTGAAAATATATGATAAAAACTAGTTTTTGACTACCGATATTTTTTTACGCAATATCTCCGATATATCTCCGATATTTCGTCTCTTAGGCCGACCGATATTTTACCGATATCCGATACGACATTCCATGCTCACTGGATGAAAGGAAATCATATTGCCTAAGAAGTTTCGGTAAATATTGAGGATGAATTAAAAACTTGATAAATGAACTCATCACGATCAATCGTTTGGACACATGAGATTATGTCATCCGTTTTCTAAGGGAAGGATTTTTTGAGGTACCCTTTCTCATAGCGTGCCTCCTTGAAAACTGAAATCCTTTAGGATCTGAATCAAGTTCAGAAGATGTCGACTCAACCGTCACTTCTTCAATCTTCACGGAAACTGCTTCATTTGACTAGTCAATACTGGCACCTTTTGAGAATAAAAGCTTACAAATACTAGTGACACATTAAATTTTCTTCAATGTTATCGGTCTCATGATTAATAGAAATCATACTCTCTAGATACTTTGGAAAACCTTAAAAATGATATGCCAAATATCTGCACCTTTTTACTATTTGACGAAATAAATGAATTACAAGGCAATCTTGCTAACTTTGCTACAAGTACCATATGCTCAATTGTTTATGTCCTTATCATGAATTGATGTGCCTTTCAAATGCATCTTTGTGTTGCTTTGGAGACAACTTTTTGTATGGGATTGAAAGGAAATTGAACTTTTATGCTATCTAAACCGTTTATTTTTCTCTTCACAGCTTCCATTTTCTTGACTTGGTTTGACACTGAATGCATCTTCTCTCTCACAGGCAGTTCTATAAAAAATTCGCACACTAAAATGCAAGTCACCATTGTACCCAAAAAGAAGAAAATCAGCTTCTTCTATGGAATGAACATTCACAAATTCCTGCCCACCACCATCCTCCAGATATGTGGCAATACTATTCCTTTTACTAATCTTCACATGCCAATGACCACCACTTGGACCGACTAGAATGATTTCTTCAGATGATATATTTGATATGTTGTTGTGATTCGGATGGACCACAAAAACTGGGATCGGCAATGGAGGAAGGAAGAAGAAGAATTGAGAGGGAAGTTTGGAATTCAATATTGCATAAACTCAAAAGAGGAGCACGAGCTCCATATAAAGACAAGGGATGGCGCGGCTCCCAAGGAGGGCGCCATCTGATGGGCCACTAATTGGGCCAAATTATTCTCTATCAGCCCGTTACCTAACAATTAGCCTAAACGGGTCTGATTACAATCTTATACTTAATAAGCAAATATTCTAATAAGAGATATTGATGCCGTGACGTAATGTCGTGACGTACACAACATTCCACCACGCTCCGCTGCCGCCTTGTCCTCAAGGCGTCCACAAAGGAAAACGAACCAAGAATTCATCCTCGAGGAGCCAGGTGGCATTCTCCAGTGGTTGGCCCCGCCAACCTACCAGTACCTCTGTCACAATGCGACCGGAACGCCTTATGCGGCGTTTGTCAAGAATGGAAGCAGGAAAGAGCTCCTCAGAAGCCGTTGGCACGAGAAGCGGAGAGCGGTCAGTGTTGGCCACAATAGAAGGGTCACCCATGAACTTGCGAAGACGGGAGACATGAAACACCAGGTGCACCAAGGACCCCGGAGGCAAGGTGAGGCGATACGCCACAGGTCCAATGCGCTCGACAATCTCATAAGGCCCATGATAACGGTGGGCCAACTTAGGGTTGTCAATAGGAGCAAGTGAAGTCTGACGCAAGGGAAGCACAGATACGTAAACCAGTTCGCCCACCTGAAATACGTGGTCTGAGTGTTTGCGATCATAGACCTGCTTCATACGATTCTGCGCCGACTGCAAGTTGAGCTTAAGTTGCCGCAGCACCTCGTCGCGAGTTTGAAGCATGTAGTCGACCTCTGCAATATCAGATCGACGAGGAACATAGGAAAGGACTGTAGGAGGGGGGCGACCATACACCACCTCAAAAGGAGTAAATCCCGCACGAGTATGATAGGCTGTGTTGTACGACCACTCAGCCCACGGTAAGAGTTGAAGCCAGCGTCGGGGTTGATCGCCTACGAAACACCTTAGATACTGCTCCACACATCGATTCACCACCTCCGTCTGCCCATCAGTCTGTGGGTGATAAGCCGTGCTCATATGTAAGTGTGTCCCTTGGAGAGTGAAGAATTCGCGCCAAAAGTTGGAGAGAAAGACGCGGTCTCGGTCTGATACAATAGTCTTTGGCATACCATGGAGTTTAGCAACTTCACGCACATAGACTTCTGCCACAGTATGAGCCGTAAAGGGGTGGCTCATCGCACAGAAATGAGCATATTTAGATAACCTGTCAACGACCACGAAAATAACTGATTTCCCTTGAACAACAGGAAGAGCCTCGATGGAATCCATGGAAACATCCTCCCAAATGTTGACCGGAATAGGCAGTGGCTGGAGAAGGCCGGCTGGAGAAGTTGTCATAGCCTTGGCCCGCTGGCAAATATCACAGGCCGAAACATAGTCCTGTACCGCACGGCGAAGCCCTTGCCACAAGAAACTCCGGCTCACCCTTTTATAGGTACGGAATGATCCTTCATGGCCTGCAAATGGTGTGTCATGGAAATGAGAAAGGATGCGGCGACGCAAGTCGGCATAGTGGGGCACCCACAAACGATCCTTCCAAAATAACAGGTCATCCCGCCACACATAGAGGGGCTCGGCTGCTGGGTGGGCCTGGATATGAGCAATTAAATCCTTTGTTGATGGGTCCTCCAAATAAGATTGCCGTAGCTCCGGAAGGAAGGGACAATTGGGCCCGGACAAAACCATACAGGACCCGTCCATGGGTCGACTAGACAGAGCATCTGCAACAGTGTTCTCAGCACCTTTCTTATAGGTAATTTCGTAATCATAGCCCAACAATTTACTGACCCACCTTTGCTGGGCCGGGGTGGACACCCTTTGCTCCAAGAAGTACTTCAACGGTTGATGATCTGTCCGTATCACAAACCGACGACCCAATAGGTATGGCCGCCACTTGGTGACCGCATGAATTATGGCCATCATCTCCCGTTCATAGGCCGACAAGGAGAGTGTACGGCCCGATAATGACTTGCTCAAGAAGGCGATTGGACGCTCCTGCTGCAAGAGAACGGCTCCAAGGACTGTGCCAGAAGCGTCGGTCTCCACAACAAAGGGAAGAGTGAAGTCGGGAAGCCCCAAAACTGGTGCATTAGCCATGGCTTGTTTCAGTTTGTCAAAAGCCAACTGGGCCTCATTAGTCTAGTCAAAGGCGTCCTTCTTTAATAAAGCTGTGAGGGGCCCTGCAATAACCCCATAGTGGCGGATAAAACGGCGATAATATCCTGTCAGTCCCAAAAAACCTCGTAATGCCTTAACGCAATGAGGTACCGGCCAAGATAACATAGTCCCAACCTTTGAAGGGTCGGTGGCTACCCCTGCAGACGAGATAATGTGGCCTAGATATTCCACCTGTGAGCTGCCAAACGAACACTTCGAACGTTTTAGGAATAAGGAATTGGCACGAAGAAGTGAGAAGACCGACCTGAGGTGGCCCAAATGCTCCTCCCATGATTTACTGTAGATCAGAATGTCATCAAAGAAAACCAATACGAACTGCCGGAGGAGTGGACGAAAGATGTCGTTCATCAAGCTCTGGAAGGTTGCAGGGGCATTGGTCAGACCAAATGGCATGATTAAAAATTCGAAGTGGCCATCGTGGGTCCGGAAGGCCGTTTTGTGCGCGTCCGAAGCCTGCATCCAGATCTGGTGATACCCGGAACGTAGGTCCAGCTTGCTAAAAACTGTGGCGCCAGCTAACTCATCCAACAGCTCTTCAATTACTGGAATGGGGTATTTGTCCTTAACGGTAATGGCATTAAGAGCGCGATAATCCACGCAAAAATGCCACGTGTCGTCCTTCTTGCGCACAAGCAACACCGGAGAAGAGAATGAATTGTTACTGAGCCGGATAATACCTGTGCTCAACATATCACCCACCAGCCGCTCAATTTCTGCCTTCTGAATATAAGGGTAACGATACGGATGAATATTAGTTGGCTGGGCCCCAGAAACAAGTGGAATGTGATGGTCATGGGTCCGCTGTGGTGGTAGAACGGTAGGTGCGGCGAAGAGATCGTCATGTTCCTCCAGGAGATGGCGCATGTCCGGAGGAAGAGCGCCTTGTTCCACATCGCCAATAACACGTTGTTGAAGGAACATCCCTTGAGGCATAAACCGGGACAAGGAGTCAACTGCCTGAGCTGAATGCAAGGTGCCGGGTTGGGACCCTTGTATGCACACCCTCTCTCCGTGAACTTCAAAGTCCATGATAAGGTCGCGGAAATTCCATAAAACATCACCCAATTCCTGCAACCATTGTACGCCCAAAACCACGTCTGCCCCCTTTGTTGGCAGTAGAAACAGATCTGTGGTGAACGTGTGCCCTTGAATGGTCACGGACGCTTGAGTACACACACCTGAGCTGCATAGGTGTTTGCCATCGCCGATGAGAACATCAAAGGGGGTGGCGTCCGATACATAACAACCAAGACGCTGGGCCACCCTGTCGTTGATGAAGTTGTGTGTCGACCCACTGTCAATCAATATGGCTACCTGCTGTCGCTTCAATAAGCCATGTACACGCATGGTGCGTGGGGTAAAAGTGCCCGAATAGGCATGTACTGAGATCTCTGGTTGGACCTGGTCATAAACATGGGCGAACTCCTCAACCGGAGAAAGTTCCTCGTCCTCCACCTCCTCAATAAGTAAGCTACCCTTGACAGCACAGCGATGGCCTTGGACATACTTCTCGTCACAGTTGAAGCAAAGGCCCTTGGCCCTTCGTTCTGCCATTTGTGTAGATGTGAGGCGACGGATAGGAGTGGTCGGTGATCCTGTCACATTGGGCCGATGGTTACCCCCGCCAGGTGCTAGAGCAAGGGCAGGTGTGGAATTGCCATAGGGTCTCGACACCAATAACCCACGACCCCCTCTTCGTCGGGCCAGTTTTTCTTCCTCAATTCTGGCATGACGCACCACTTCTCGCATAGTGTGGCAAGGAAAGTGGCGCATATCATCTGCGATCTCCGGCTTCAACCCCCTTTTGAATGTGCCGACCAGTGCAGCCACCGGCCAGTCGGGCAATCTATTAGCAATTTTCATAAATTCAGAATAATAGGCCCTCACCGTAGTTGACTACTTCAGTGTAGATAACATCTCATTAAAATCCCGAAACTCGTTCGGCCCAAATTGAATGCATAGTTCGTCGGAAAAAGAGATCCAAGTGGGAAAGCGTGTCTCTTTTTCATATGCCTGGAACCAGATGGATGCATCACCATCCAAGTGAAATGCTGCCACCCGCAGGCGCTCATCATCAGAGTAGGTACCTTGATACGAGAAGAATTTGTCAGCCTTATAGAGCCATTCGACGGGGTCTTCTTCTCCGTTGTATCTTGGAAACTGCAGGGGGGCCAATCTGGGCTCCGCGCTGTTCCGCTGGCCTCCTCGATACCCTTGGGGTTCATCCCACACATCCTCCATCTCATCCTGCAAGTGGCGAATGCGGTTGGTCATTGTGGCATTTTCCCGAACACCTGGTATGCGTCTCATCTCCGGCCCATGGCGTCCACCTTCCTCGTTGGGTTTGACGGATCCTAGATGAATCCCATAAGAAAGGGACGGGCCTCTGGCCTGGCCAAACAATGAACCCCCCAGCGCCTGAGATCCTTCCTGCCGGCTAGGGCCTCCCACTTCGCGTGTAGGTGGCGGTGGGGTGTTGGTGGCTGATTTAGAGGGTTGTTGTGTAGCTCGCTCGAGCCGCATCTCCCGAAGTTCGTCCTTGATCAATGCCAGAAGGGACAACATAGCTGTCTAAGTAGGATCGGCTTCAACCTTGGGGCTTGGAGTCTCCCTGGCGACCTCTGGTTCTGGTTGAACCTCGGGAGCCATGTTAGGCTGTCTGCGAGGAAGCATGAGTACCCGTGGATCGAGTGCTCTGATACCAATGTTGTGATCCGGATGGACCACAAAAACTGGGATCGGCAATGGAGGAAGGAAGAAGAAGAATTGAGAGGGAAGTTTGGAATTCAATATTGCATAAACTCAAAAGAGGAGCACGAGCTCCATATAAAGACAAGGGATGGCGCGGCTCCTAAGGAGGGCGCCATCTGATGGGCCACTAATTGGGCCAAATTATTCTCTATCAGCCCGTTACCTAACAATTAGCCTAAACGGGTCAAATTACAATCTTATACTTAATAAGCAAATATTCTAATAAGAGATATTGATGCCGTGACGTAATATCGTGACATACACAACATATGTGCTTCAGAAAAGATGGTGGGATTTGCTAATGTAATACAGACTAACCGTCAGGATCACTCCATTTTACTTTCAAAAGAATGAAAATGATGCTTTAAACTAACAAATTCCATGAAAAGTAGATAAACAACAAGCTTTAAAAAACCCAATCTTCACTACCTGGCAGTGAAATTTCACAATTGTCATACCACAAAACAAGTATCATCACGCAGGGAGTGATCATATGGTGGAATGAACAACAAGCTTACAATAGTTTGCACTAAAGCGGATTAGTGTCAATTTGCAAAGTCAAATTTAGCTCCCACCTTCTCCTCTGGTGATGTATTAAAGTTTGTCTCTTGCATTGAAATGGTTATTGCTAAGTCATGATTTTATCCCTTCAATCGTGTTCTTTGTTCATGATGTTATCTCTGATCGTTAGACCTTTATTTACTTAGAATCTAATAATAAAACAAGACAAAGACATCATGTAAACCAAAAGCTTTGGAAAATCAATGAAGCAAATGCAACAATGAAACATATCTCTAATTGCTCTATTCTGGCATCTTTATAAGTATTTGACTTTAGAGCAACATTGGAGATTATCCCCAATAGCCTAATAGTTTCCTGACATTACTTTTAAAACAACTGAAACTACAAGCTGTATCCAAAAGAAAAAAGAAAAAGTTTACTTGCGGAAGCATTCTGAAAAGAGTCATAAAAACAACATACGCACCGGCACAACTACAACCACTTGTGCCTTCAGCCAATTCACCACTAACAGTTCTGTACAAACTGTGTAATCTCAATTTCAGTAACAAAAAATTATGTAATGTCAATCAAGAATTGATTAACTTTCTAGTTTCTAACCAACCTCGTTCAAGTACTTCAATCTGTTAGAATATATAATAAATGAATAAAGATTTCGGTATCCTAACGGCTCGAGCTTTTGAGAAACTTGGTTATCTTTCATGGTATCAAAGCTCCAAGTTTGAGGAGGTCTTGGGTTCTAGTCTTGGTGGAGGGGTTTATACCCCATTATGTTCCACGTGCCGCATTTGGTGGACGTTTGCACGTGAAGGGGGATGTTAGAATATATAATAAATAAATAGAGATTTTCGCATCCTAACAGCTCGAGCTTTTGGGAAACTTAGGGTGTGTTTGGAAGCTGAAATATTTCTTTTACCTATCAGGCGTCAGGGTGAAAATTTTCACACTGATTTGTGAAAGGTGACATATGTTTGGGAACTAAAAATAAATCACGTTGATTTTTGTTTGAAAAGGAATATTCGTCAGCCTCGGGTATCGTGTAATCGATTAGACGATATCTTTTTAATAGGGCAAACTTCAACAATGCGATTCTTACTCATTTCTAATCCATTTTGGCCCTGTTTTTTTATTCTTCCTTATTTTTAGTGCACTTTCTTATAATGATGATATCCTTATGACCTTGATATTTTATTAAAAAAATCTCACAAAAATTACAATAAATAGTACGCGGTGGCTCTTGTTTCTGATAGACAGAAGGGACTTCTGAGTACGGTTGCTGATGTCTTTCCAGAGTGGTTGGAGCTTCTTCAGGAACATCTTTGCGAAGGCTCTCTTTGTAACTCGTTTTACATTCTCTTCATCATGTGAGAGCTTCCTTGGAGCTACATTGAAATATTTAAACAATCATGTCATTAGAAGCACGAAATGAAATAGTCGTGTATAACAAGTCGTGCTTCTCCGCACACGACTACTCAGGAAGACCTGTTTGGAGAAGCACGTGCTATCGTGTAATCGATTACACAATAGCACATTGTATAGTGTAATCGATTACATGATAACACACTGTATAGTATAATCGATTACACAAGATTCCATGATAGCCGAGCTATCGTGTAATCCAACGCACGATAGCCTAGTAATCTTGTGTTGGATTCCACGATAGCTGAGCTATTGTGTAATCGATTACACGATAGCTATTTTAATTTGACAAACTTCAATGATGCGTTTCTTACTCATTTCTGATCCGTTTTGGCCTATTTTTTTCATTATTCTTCATTTTTAATGCTCTTTCTTATAATGATGAAAAGAATGTCTAAAAAACGGACTAAAAATTAGGAAAATACTCTCTCGACTCAACGGTGCAGTGTCGGGTCGGGGGACTCACCGGGGGGATGAACCTCTAGGAGAGAGCTATTTTTTTTTTGTTGAAGAGGCGCGACGAACGATTCGTCAGCCTGATTCTCACTTCGATGAGAATCAGTTTTTAAGAGGTGAAAGGTGAAAATTTTCACCTATCACCGTCACCGACCATTTTTTACATTTTTAGCTTCCAAACACTTTTCATCCTGATAAGTGAAAATGTTTACCTTTTCAAGCCTGAAAGATGGGTTTTTCAGCTTCCAAACGCACCCTTAGTTATCTTACACAATCCTTGTCCCCGTACAATCAACAATGCCTATTTATACCAAAATACTAAAAACACATAACCTATGCTGAACTATAGACCTAAAAACCAAAACCTCGTTTCTTCTTCCACTTCCCTATCATAAATTTCAAATTTCCTTTGCCTGCCTATACATCTGTTTTCAGAACCAGCAAACCATGCTTTTCACCTTCACATGTCACTCCCTTTTTTTTTTTTTTTCATGTCACTTCCCTTTCAGCTCTTCCATTCAGTGGCCATCCCTTAAACTAGAGGTACCCAACATTTGTCTGACATCTCAAAAACAGAATGTGAAAGTTACAACTATAAAGTAGAACTACATCAGGAAGCCGAACAGCCTGCTATGCTTATTAACCAATGTAACAACTGCTGAAAAAAGAGATAAAAAAGTATCAGAGGCACTGACCAGCCGTTTGGAGAAGTCTAGTTATCTTGTGTTGGATTCCACGATAGCTGAGCTATTGTGTAATCGATTACACGATAGCTATTTTAATTTGACAAACTTCAATGATGCGTTTCTTACTCATTTCTGATCCGTTTTGGCCTATTTTTTTCATTATTCTTCATTTTTAATGCTCTTTCTTATAATGATGAAAAGAATGTCTAAAAAACGGACTAAAAATTAGGAAAATACTCTCTCGACTCAATGGGGCAGTGTCGGGTCGGGGGACTCACCGGGGGGATGAACCTCTAGGAGAGAGCTATTTTTTTTTTTGTTGAAGAGGCGCGACGAACGATTCGTCAGCCTGATTCTCACTTCGATGAGAATCAGTTTTTAAGAGGTGAAAGGTGAAAATTTTCACCTATCACCGTCACCGACCATTTTTTACATTTTTAGCTTCCAAACACTTTTCATCCTGATAAGTGAAAATGTTTACCTTTTCAAGCCTGAAAGATGGGTTTTTCAGCTTCCAAACGCACCCTTAGTTATCTTACACAATCCTTGTCCCCGTACAATCAACAATGCCTATTTATACCAAAATACTAAAAACACATAACCTATGCTGAACTATAGACCTAAAAACCAAAACCTCATTTCTTCTTCCACTTCCCTATCATAAATTTCAAATTTCCTTTGCCTGCCTATACATCTGTTTTCAGAACCAGCAAACCATGCTTTTCACCTTCACATGTCACTCCCTTTTTTTTTCTTTTTTTCATGTCACTTCCCTTTCAGCTCTTCCATTCAGTGGCCATCCCTTAAACTAGAGGTACCCAACATTTGTCTGACATCTCAAAAACAGAATGTGAAAGTTACAACTATAAAGTAGAACTACATCAAGAAGCCAAACAGCCTGCTATGCTTATTAACCAATGTAACAACTGCTGAAAAAAGAGATAAAAAAGTATCAGAGGCACTGACCAGCCGTTTGGAGAAGTCCCCCCCCCCCCCCCCCCCTCTCCTCCTCCTCCTCCTCCTCCTCCTCCAGTGCCCAAGGCCCCAAACCGAGGCCAAGAAGCTGCCTTTTTAACTATACACTATGTTGTCGGACAGAATCAGGTAAACTCGGACACGGTTTGTCCAACCCCCCGTCTGTATGTCCAGGGTTCCCTTGTAGTTTAAACAGAATCGCGCGGGCAAGGCAGGCCGCGCCGCTTCTCCCTCCGCCGATGCACCGCATCTCCTCAGCCCATCTCTGCCCCTCCTCCCCCGTCGCCGCCCTCTTCCGGTGGGCCTCCCTCCTCCATTTCAGACGTCGGGCCAGCCGCTTCGACGACGACGACTATGACTCCAACCGCCGCCACGGCCGCCGAAAACGAAAAGTAGCAGAAGGAGAAGGAGAAACAGAAGAAGAGAGGATTTACTTGCACAAGAGCCGGGGGCAGCACCTCCTGACCAACCCTAGGGTTCTTGACTCCATCGTCCGCAAGGCCGGCGTCCGGCCCACCGATACCGTCCTCGAGATCGGTCCCGGCACTGGTAACCTCACTCTCCGCCTCCTTGAGGCCGCCCGGAGGGTTATCGCCGTTGAAATTGATTCCCGGATGATCCAAGTCCTCCGTGCCCGCATCGCCGAGCGCAGTCTCGACGACCGCATCACCGTAATGCGTCCCCGCCTTTTAGCTGTTCGATTTAATGCTTCAGTCAGGCTCTCATTTGTGTTTCTTCTCTTTCAGGTGATCTGCCAAGACGCGTTGAAGACCCAGTTCCCGGAATTCGACCTCTGCGTCGCCAACATTCCTTACGGCATCTCGTCGCCGCTCGTCGTGAAGCTCTTATACGGTGGTTACGCATTCCGGGATGCCACTCTGCTCCTGCAGAAGGAGTTTGCACGGCGGCTTCTTGCCAAGCCGGGCGACTCCGAGTTCAACCGCCTGGCTGTGAATGTGAAGCTGGTGGCCAATGTGGATTTCGTGATGGACGTAAGCAAGAGGGATTTCGTCCCCTGTCCGAAGGTCGACTCGTCGGTGGTCCGTATCGAGCCAAAGACGGAGGTGCCGGACGTGGATATCGATGAGTGGCTGGTGTTCACCCGGGCATGCTTCAACAAGAAGAACAAGACGCTGGGGGCCATATTCAAGCAGAAGTGCAGGGTCCGGGACCTGCTGGAAACAATCTCCGCCGAGCCAAGAAAGAAGGCCGGTGGCGCGGAGGAAGCTGAAGAGCATGAGATTGAGGAAGAAGATGACAATGAGGATGGTGAAGGTGGTGGTGATGGTGGAGAGATGTGCTTGTTGAGAGAGAAGCTTGTGGAGGTTCTGAGGGAAGGTGGGTTTGAAGGGAAGAGGCCATGCAAGCTCTCTGTAGAGGAGCTTCTGCAATTGCTAGCACGCTTCAACCAAGCTGGAATTTGCTTCCACCAACGGTCATGACAAGGAATGATTTCAGAATTATTTGGAAAATGTTGATATGCGCACTGGCTCACGGGCGTTGGCGTGCGTCTTTAGAGGTGACTCATGCCGAGTGATCTGTTGCTCGTATGCTTTCTTTCCTCATGAGATGGAAAAATTCAAGGCAATGAGCTTGGCTATGAAGGTGGCAGATGATATGGGCTTGGAAGATGCCATTTTTGAAGGTGATGCTGTAGTAGTGATTGAAGGACGATGCAAATAATTGGGGTCGGCGTTGGCTTCTCGTTTAAAGGGGCGAAGCTTCAACCACATCTTCCGAGAGGCAAATGGACTGGCGCATATGATTTGGTCAGCTTCTCTTGCCGAAAAGGGGCCTCACGCTCTTGGCACGAGGTTCTGCCTTAGTTTTATTAGTAGTTTTGCGTTGAGAGACTTTTCTGTTGCAGTTTAGCTTCAATTGTAGGATAACTAGAACTAGATGAATGCTTCTTTATCTAAGAACTATTAATTGCATTGAAAAATTGTACCCAAGAACCCAATTGGGCTCAAAAGAAAATTCTAGAGTGTAGAGAATAATCCATAGAAATGTTGCTCATTTGACATAGAAATTTCCGCAAGGCAACTTTCAAGAAAAATGTAACAGAGGTGTACTCGGAAGACATGGGGAAAGAATAGAAAAATGTAATTCTCTACATTTTCCTGTACTTTCTTTTTCCTTTCATCTTGTGTTTTGTACATGGATAACAGGTGAAAAGTTAACATCTAACTGAGAAATGCAGGGTGAAAATGAGAGAAGAAACCTTCTTTGCTAACAATCAATGATTTTAGGGCCCCTATACTTGGCCCCGACAACAAAGAAATTATCTGGCTGATTATCCTTTTCTTCCAACCATGCATAGCCCTCCCCATCTCCAGGCTTCGACTCTGCATCACCTGCATCATGTCAAGCACATCAATATGTTTCCGTCAAGGCCCTAGTATTATAACAAGAGAACTTACAAGAAAATAAATTTATTCTCCATACAATTTTATACATGCTGCAGATTAATGCTCCACATAGGTTCTCAATTAGTACGTGAATATTCACCATACACGATGCGATCTCATGTTCCAGTCACCACCAGTGGCACTACACAACATGTGTGATTTAATGAAAATGTTAAGTAAGCTCTGTGCTCGTCTCCCAAATCGCTTGTGGCGATGGCCATATCGGAGAATGGTTCCACATTGCAAGGGGTGGCGGCAAGCCCATGTAGCATTACTTTTGATCCAAGTGATTGCTGATGGTAACAAACATGGATAGCACAAAGGAAGGGGAAAAAATTGAACTTGCATAATGCACATTGCTAGGCTTACGGTGAATACAAGCTGCACCTAAAGTTCTACAAGTCCTCTTCTCACTTATAATTCTACACTTGGTTTTTTTATATAAACTTATGACTCCACACTTAAAGTACTTAATATTTTATCCACTTATAGAAGTTCAAACTTGCTTGTATTAACTGTATAAAAAAATCCTCGTATCAAGTGTCAATTAAAAGGTCGCCCTCCATAATGCATTGACAGTAATTATTGTAGTTTCTGTCTATGCGAAAAAAAAAATCCCACCGTGCCAATTAATAGTTCTATTTGTTTTTTGAAATGAACTGTTTTTGGTTCATCTTGTAAAACTATATATGATTATTAATGTGGAACAGAGGGCGTACCAATTAACTTATATAAGATACAATCTTAAAACATGCTCTACCTGAGAAGCTCTCATATGGAAATTCATGGTAATATGTGCAATGCCTGCCTTCAGGGTCAGAATAGGGAGGGCCCAAAACATCTAGTACAGCACACGATGTGACAGCAGTAAAACGGTGCATGTTGCCTCCTGCAGCAGGGTAAAGTATGGAGGTGCTGCAAGGAGCTGTATATACAGTATCTGCCTTCAATTCCGCCAATCTCACCCCAGGGGGCCGGACTGCATTAACATGTCCAAAATAAATAAATATTACTGACATTCAGAACAAAAAAAAACATGCAAAGCAAACTAGTTAGGAAATGCTCCTTCCCTCCCTTATTATGAGTCCCATTTGGAAAAAAAAATTCCCCCACATTCATAGTATCATTGCATGTATTTTTCTCATAAAAATTAGTCGGTGGAGTACATACATTAATGGAAGATTAGTGGATTGGCTTACTTAGATATCCACTCATTTCCATACACATCAGCTGTGTATGGAAAATGTGTAGGAATCTGCTGTACAAATATCGTTTTCCTTTTCTAATATAGGATGGGACAGAGGGTTCCCTCACATGCAAGCATTTAATCTTATTTATTCATTATATATTCTAGCACCTCCCTCACATGCAAGCGTCCAAGCGCAGCACATGGAACAGAAATAGTGCATAGATGCCTCCATCGAGACTAGAACCCGTGAAGCTCTGATAACATGTAAGATAACAAAGTTTCCTAAAAACTATATAGTCCAATAGGGAGTAACACTTAGGATCTTCCTATAAAAGAAATTGTCCATGCTTAGAGTTTATTCTCCCAAATGGAATAGGTTGTGAATAGACCCAACACATTGAGAAGTAAAGAACCTTACAATGTGAGGGGTTGAGAGACTTGTTAGGATCCCAAGGAGCTTCTGCCCAATCAAATGACTTGATGTGCATGGACCCCAAAAGAATTTTGCTGAAAACTGTCATGCCAGGATGATTATGAAGTGGAATGACAGAGTTTGGTGGCAGGCAGAATATGCCTATCTGCAGTGGTAGAAGCAAATAAATCAGCTTCTTGTAGAATTTAAATTTGCAATGCACCATTGTTCTAATGTCCGAGAATGAAATCTACCGAGAATTTGTCACACTCGTAGAGGTGAAGGTATGTTATTGCTGGGGCCCCTTCAGCATCCATGGCCCTGAAGTATGGCATGTCTGGGCTCAATCCAACATCATAAGGACTCATGCTATCTGTACAAAGGCATACAATTAGATAAAAGCAGATAGCATGACGCTATACAAGTTATATATCTTCCTTTGTCCTGTTGCAAGTATCAGGAAGAGTGATATCTACGTGTACAATCCTAATCAACTATCAATATGAGTATGAAATGTTATGTATGTTCTAAATAAGTAAATATATAAAAATTTCTTCCTGGCAATTGATTACCTCGTTATTTTTACTATAACGAGGGGTATCTGAGTGCTTAGGACCCGACTAAAAGGGGCAGGGCAACCGGCCTCCTAGAGCACCGTATCCCCCCACCAATCCCCTTGGCACCCATTGTACATACTGGGTAGGTCTTGGATATAATTCCGAGTGGGTGGCCAATGGAGTGGGGTTTTGAATGATTACCTCGTTTTCAAAACAAAAATCTGATTGCAACAAATGTAGAAAGATACTGCCATCTAAGTTATAAAGTACGCTTTTCAATCAGCAAAGAACTACCGTACGGATATGTTTCTTTGAACCGAGATATTTGCCTGTAATTACTGTATCACAATTCCTCTCCTTTAAAAAATCTGGAATTAGTACAGGATTATAGGATGTAAAGTGAAATCTAATTCACGCAAACTGAAACATGGATATAAGATGCGCCAAGAATGGAACAACATTGTAGTGGTGACTAGCTGGCAAACACAAACATAGAATTTTAGCAAAAAAAAACAAACACAGACACTGCTTAATATGCAAATCAGTAAAAAACCAAAATCTTAAGAAAACCCCCTCCCTTAAAAGAGAGCTATGAATATACACCTCAATACAAAATACAAAACACAACAAATTTACCACATGTAAATTGAAGAGTCAAGATTAAAACACAACCAGACAAGTGGCCAAAATAAGAAGTATGCACCAATTCAATCAGTTGATGACATGAACTACTTTAGAACGAAAAAGGACAACCAAATTAATAGGATACAAAAATAATACCAATATCAAATACACATCCAAACCAAACAATTGATCATGATTCATAGCATCCAGTAGCAGTTACCAGCTAAATTTCACATGGGCACCTACCCAGGACGGATTTGAGCAGCTCCACATCGACATGAGAGGGTACGAGCCCCGGCCCACCCTCTGCAAACACCTCCTTGCACGTCTGGAAGAGCTTCTGCACCACAGACGGCATGGCCATGGAGGAAGACTTCTTCTGCCTCCTCCTGCTCTTTTTTGACTTACTACTCTCCTTGGGCAACCCCAGCACCTCCTCCTGCTCCTTCTTTTCCACCAGCCCTGCCTCAATCCTCATCCGTACCAACAAAACCCAGTTGGCAGAATCACCTAACTCCTCTCAATTCCAGCTCAATTCCCTCCACTCTTTCCTTCAAGAAACAGGGGAGAGGCAGGGGAATAAAGAGTCAATTGTTCCCTCTTAACATTATTATTCAAATATACTATAATTTGCTTGTAATGGCGAGGTGAGAGGGGGGAGGATCTTGCTGTTTTTATTCCTTTATGCTGTTGCAGCCTGCAGGTGCAAGGAAAGGAAGGTTTGGGGTTTAATACCAGTAAAGGAGACTGAAATATTATTAGTTTTGGAGTGAAAAACCAGCGGCCATCCCCTGGATTCCAGTGGGCTGTTCAAACAGGCTGTTTTTTACCTCCTGGTCCACGCCAAACTCCGTACAATCTCTATTTCCCCTACATGTCATTTGTATTTTATTTTTCACTTTTACTAATATTGTCTTATAATAATAATGCAGACTAATCTAGTGCTTAATCATGTAACTATATATGATTACTGTTGATTTGGTCCTTGTTTACATGTAGCCATCCACGCGCGTCTGATTGAGCCAGTTGCTTTGGGTCGTATGATTTTGATCCTACAGTGCTTGTTAATCCATGGGGCAGGCTGGTTTGAGAGAATTAGGGACGCTGATGTGAATTTCGTACTCATCACCACCCGGTGCATGACACAAATTTATTGTTTTTATAAGGGCCCAGAAATGGGGATTTGTGTCATTTCCTAGTTGGTGATAGTAATAAATTCATGTACACCGACAATTTGTATACCGGCCAACAGTGTCTTTACATATGCGATGCGCAAGACCCGTACTTTTTAATATGCAACACAACGCAAATTAACAATTTCTTACTCCGTCCGAGAGAAAAGGTAAAGTTCCTAATTTCTGTGTGTCCGAAATACAGTTACAGTTAAAACAGAGGACTTCTCCCACTTGTGGGTTCATATGGCTTAAGAAATCAGTTCATCACACTGTATCTATGTTTTTCGGACGCATGGAGTATTTATTTTGGTATGGTAATTAGGAATAAGACCAGGTTAAGCTGGCAGTGGGACCCTTTCTTCGCAATTTTGTAATTACTTCTGAATAGGTTGGATGAATTGAAATAGAGTAGAGATGGAAGAGGCTCTTGATGAATTTTGTTAGAGCACAGCTGATCTTTGTGTTGATTCATAAGGGGCAAGGGTGTTACTTGGACCCATTTATCTGGATTTTAGAGAGGAGAATTAAGGATTGTAACTGTTCATTTTAGGATTGGCTCTTGCCACATTACTTGGCCAATGAGCCCAAAATGCCATATTACCTGATTTTTCTGGATTCATGCCATATAACCTGATTTTGGGGCCTGGTCTTCCCATTTTACCCTCCTGCCCAATCCTTTGTGTTTTTACTCACGATGGGCTTCTTCTCGAACTTAGTCGCTGGGACTGCCTCCTCCTCGAACTTAGGCTTCTTCTCAAACCTGACGACCTCTATCGAGGCTAAGCATTTGGCTATACTCAGAGGTTCGAGATTGGCAGTTGAGCTCTCCAACCTTCTGTAGCTCGTAGTCAAGCAACAGAACACCTTACAATTCAAATTTGGACGTTTGAGTCCTTCTTTCAATTCGTTCACTTCTCTCATATTATAATTGTGAGCCAAATGTTGTAGTGTCGAGTGTGGAGAGTCTCTATTCTTGTGCTTATTTCATAGCTTGTATTGGCTCGCTTAAAGCCTTTTGAGTTAAATGAATTAACTTTTCCATAAAAAAAAGTCGGTGTTGGTGATGCAAGCAGGTCACAATTTGCTCGATTGGCCCCGTACAGGAGGAGCCCTTTGTGAAGGGACTCACAAATTGAAGGAGTACAGGTGACTCAAACGAATATAAGAGAAGTGAACAAATTGAAAGGAGGACTCAAACGTCCAAATTTAAAGTGGAAGGTGTTCTGTTGCTTGACTAAGAGCTGCAGAAAGTTGGAGAGGTCAGCTGCCAATCTCGAACCTCTGAGTATAGCCAAATGCTCAGCCTCGATAAGGGTCGTCAGGTTCTCCTCTTTAAAACTGGCGCATACTAAGAGTTGGCCCATGTCATTTCGAATAAGTACTCCTGAGGGGGCTTTCCTCGTTACCGGATCCTAGGCCCCTTAAACCTTCACCGTAGTCGACCCAGCTGACCAAGTTCGAGAAGAAGCCCAAGTTCGAGGAGGAGGTGGTCATGAGTAGCATAAAAAAGGATTGGGCTGGAAGGCAAAATGGAAAGACCAGGTCTCAAAACTAGGTTATATAGCATGAGCCAGGAAAAACTATGTAATATGGTATTCCGAGCTCATTGGCCAGGCAATATGACAAAATCTCACTCATAAGAAGGTAGACTGAGGGAGGCAGAATCTTAACAATGGCCATAAATATAGGTATGCTTAGGACAAGGGTGATGATGTGATGATGGTAGTTGGAATTACTAGATTGGAAAGGCATGGGGGCCCACTTGCAGTTTAGTTATAAAATTGGAACATTGATTTTCTTATTTTGTACCTATGTCAGGATCTTTTGATAATAAATTGGTTGATCCTTATCACACTAGGGATGACTGATGAATCTAGTCTATGTGCTCTTGCAATCTAATACAGCCTCTGGTTTTCTAATATTCTTTGAATTATTGTTTTTATACTCTACTATTTTATTAGGTTGAATTATCAATTGCCTAGCATGTCAAACTGCTATTTACCCTAGTCTAAATATCGTTAATGACCGCATGGATTGGTCAACTCAAATTTATAGAAACCAAGGGGTGTTGATGTGATGGTCGGGCAGGCTTCTTGAAGTGAAGGTCCTGAGTTGAAACTCCAACTCCGTTAGCCACCCACTTAATGTTATATCATGATTTAATGGGTGGGCAATGAACCCGAGGGATTAGCTGTGAGATACACTGCTTTAAGAGGTTAGGGGCTGTTTGGATAGTGAAAGAGTCATGAATGTGAAATCAAATTCAGGTGAAAAAATTCATTGGCTTTCATGATGAATGTGAAATTCGTTTGGATAGTGGAATTTTTAGATGAATATAATTGGTCATGTGTTTGGATAGTGAATGTGATACAGTAAGTAATTTTTTACATTTTAACCATTTTACCCCTGCATGACCTCTTTTCTACACTCCGTCGACATTAGTAATACCATATAATTTTCCAAAATGGATTAATTTTAGTTTAATTTGGAAAACTAAATCTTGGTACAATTTGGGATGGAGGGAATACTGTTCATAAATCATGATGAGGGCAGAATTGTATTTTCGTAGATGAATTGAATTCACTTTCAGGTGAAAGTCCTCATGAGGACTTTCACCTGAAAGTGCTCTTTCACCTGAATTTGTTCTTTCAGGTGAATTTTTCAATTCACCTGAAATTCACCACACAAACCTGTTTCACACTCTTTCACCTGAAAGAGGGCTGAATTGACAGTGAATTCAGCCCTCTTTCACTATCCAAACAGCCCCTTAGTTGTCCCGCCTCTTTTAGTTCGGTCACAAGGATTCAAATACCCCTCGTTAAAAAAAAACTCATGCTTAGAATAAGGGAAATTTATATAAAAAAACATAAAAAAAAATAAATTTACCAAATTGGCGTACTGTAGCAAATATTTCCCAAACTGGTGTTCTGACAAGCCACGCAGGCCTGGTGTTCTGACAAGCCACGCAGGCGCCAGCGTGGCCTTTTTTTTTTAACCGGCCCGAAAGGCGTCGGTTGGGCATTTTTCGTTCCATTTTAAATAGACCGTCACTTCAACGATACATATCTCTCTCATTTCTAACCCATTTTCACTCATTTTTTTTTATTCTTCCTTATTTTTAGTGCTCTTTCTAGTGATTATGATATCACAAAGATGTTGAGCCATCACATACCATTTATCGTAGTTTTTGTAGTATTTTTTTCAATAAATAGTATGCGATGGATCAACATCTTTGCGATATCATTATGACCAGAAAGACCACTAAAAATAAGGAAGAATGAAAAAAAAATGGGCGAAAATGGAATGAATAATAAGAGAGATGTGCATCATTGAATTTATCACCCCTTTAAAATGGGACAGATTTGTTTTAGTGGACAAATTTCAATGATGCATATCTCTCTCATTCTTCATCCATTTTCGCCTATTTTTTTTCATTCTTCCTTATTTTTAGTGGTCTTTCTGGTCATAATGATATCGCAAAGATGTTGATCCATCGCATACTATTTATCGAAAAAAATACTACAAAAACTACGATAAATAGTATGTGATGGCTCAACATCTTTGTGATATCATAATCACTAGAAAGAGCACTAAGAATAAGGAAGAATGAAAAAAAATGAGTGAAAATAGGTTAGAAATGAGAGAGATATATATCGTTGAAGTGACGGCCTATTTAAAATGGGACGAAAAATGACAAGACATTTAAAGACGCCTTTCTCTTTTAACCGAGAGGCGTTCGGTTCTTTCGGGCCGGTTAAAAAAAAAGGCCACGTAGGCGCCAGCGGCCGCGCTGGCGCCTGCGTGGCTTGTCAGAACACCAGTTTGGGAAATATTTGTGCTACAATGCGCCAATTGGTAATTTTTTTTTATGTTTTTTTATATAAATTTCCCTTAGAATAATTAGCTCCCCAATAGTGCATAGTTCCCTGCACTTTTAAGGGGCAAAAGATATTGTTACACTGGAATTTGAACTCTAAAGCCCTACATTAATTTAGATGTCTTGTTGGATAAAGGAAGGTGGACCCCTTATTGGAACGGGAACTCGATCACTTTCTCTCTGTCAAATCAAAACCCGGGTTTTGTGGTACAGATTAAGGGGCCGTTTGGGGCGTGATTATTGCAAGAATATCCAGACTGGATTATGGAATTTTACTGTAGCATCTATGTGGATTTTTACATCCAGCAGAAACACATCATGAGGTGTTTCAGCTGGATATATAAAATATCCAGATGCTACAGTGTAGCAAAATATCCCATCTGGATGTTTTGCTTTTAATCACGCCCCAAACGGCCCCTTAAGTTTTTTTTTGGAGGGTTTGCATAGCTCCATGCAAGAAGGGGGGCATGCTAGGAAACACGAATACGGCAGATTGGTTCTCATATCATATCCGATATGTATCGGACATTGCCTAGTAGGAGCAGCAGAAGCAGGTCGGTGTTGAGAGTGAATGATATTTAGAAAGTTGTCAAAATGGACAACCTGGCTCCTTTTCATTCTTGGATCTTCCTTTTGGGCCATCTCAATGGGCCGAAGAAAAGATTGTGGACTACGAGCATGTTTGGGAGGTCATTTCCATCATTTAATACAACTTTCAACTAAGGGTCCGTTTGGTTATGACTTTTAGAAGTAGTGAAGTTGGATTTTCAAAATGAAGTAGAATTGGTGTTTGGTTTGGAATTTAAGTAATGATGGCATGTGGTGTAATTTTCAAAAACTGACAGGGGCTGTTTTAATCATGATGGCTCTGTTTCTGTTTTTTTTTTAAAAAAGTACCATTGTCAGTTTTCAGAAATTACATCAACTGCCATTGCAAGAAGCTCATATGACTTTCTTTGGGAAAATCTCCTCCTGAGGAGATTTTCCAAAAGAAGCTAGATTATAAAAGAATCCAGCTTCTTTGGGCCAAACCAAACGGGCCCTAACACCCGTTTGGGAGGAAGCATAATTAAAAGAAAAATATCGTGATATAATACTAAAAAATATATTTAAAAATTATATAAATAATTTTTTATTAACCGTGTCGTATCTTACTTTTTGGGAAAATGCAGTGTCCTGTGTCCGTATCATGTCTTCATATTCATACCCGTGCTTCCTTAGGGACCTGCCTATAAAGTTCAGTTTTGTTGGTGCATTTACATCAATGCTACCCATGTTGCAGTGTGGCTAATCCATTAATTTGCTAAAAAAGAATTTGAGCTGGTGTCTTTCTTTTTTTCTTTCCATCGGCCAATCAGTAATGTGGGCATTAACCTGAATCATATAACAGTCTTTCCTACGTACGGGAATGTATAGGTATTTTCGGTTTTCTAGACATATCTGAAGACGACAGACAATACATCCTAACGAAAAGCAAACCAATGATTACACCAACTCTAATAGAGGAAACTAAATACTGTGTTTTGGGCTTCCCATTCACATGACATTGGTTCTTTTTTTGGAGTACAAAAACTGGTTCACATTGATCTTTGGTTGTGTATTTGTATATCAAACAAAGTAGAAAAATGCCCACAAAAACAAGAAATTAGAAAAATATACTCGGTCCAATGCTAGAAAAATATAGGGGTAAATGAACCAATGCTTACTTTGGATGCCTTGTTTGTCAACTGGCAAAGGTTTGCATCTAATTAGGACGAGGTTTTGTCTTCGAAAATATTATCATCTAAAGGGCTCAGTCTCAACATTGTACATTGTGTTATTATGTTGCTGTAAAGGCAACAGATACAGAAGATCCATATTGGAAGATTACAAAATGTATGTTAAGAAACATGTTAGTGATGAGTAAAAGAATATTAATATCTTCACATAGAATATCCAAAACAAATATATTCACATAGAAATATTATTGTTTTTTTTTCAGCCCATATGTCTTTTCTTTATTTCAAAAAATTCAGGCTTCTGCTCAATTTGGCTCTGGTCGCACGTGATTTTTTGGTGCGAAAAAGTTGTCACATGCTAATTGTATGCATTCTTCATTCTTCTAGTGTGACAATTATCTCATGCGTTAGTTGTTTTCAACCATGATTCTTGAGGGCATTTCAATATTTCCACTCTTAGAACTGATTTTGCCAACATAAATGTGGATTCCACAGTTCTTCAAGTCTGTAATTTTTTTACGCCTATTAACTATACGATCGTGGGCCCTAGCGCATATAGATTGTGGGTGTCTATGTGAGCCGAGCTGATCTGGGCTGTTATATTTTTATCGTGATGCAGGTATTAATACCCAGGGCAACAGGTTTGAATTGCCTCTTGCCCTGCACAATCCAAGGGCTCAGATCCTAGGATGCTGTATATTTAAGTTGATAATATAGCATGTTATATATGTTTCTTGTAGTATTTCCATCCATTGTATGTATACAAATTCAACTAGTATCAGAAAAAAAATGCAAAGACGCTTACTAACTTAGGGAAAGTTAGTGTGTAACAACCAGAAAATCTGTATAAAATTTTTTTATTTTAATGATCGACCTAAATTAGGAAAATCGAGTTGTAATTTTAATTCTTGTGAATGATATGTTTATTTGTTGCATTAGAACGTTGCTTGGTAGAGAACTCGACTTAATCAGGTATCCCCGGCGCTGAGGCTAGCACCAGGGTTAGAGTAAAGGTTTAGACATGTAAACAATTATTGGGCAGACTTACCTACACGCCAAGTCATCTGGATGCCAGGAATTGATGATGGAATCAAAATCTTTTGGATAGTTATCTTGTGTGATTAGAAGTGATTGACGATAAGGACGAGAGTTACTTAATTACAGGATGGTAATTGTAGAAAGTAACGGTGAATTAGGAGTGTGTTGAGAGTCCTAACCGAATTAGAAACTTCCAGGATTGGGCTCCAGATAGGATAGAGGTGTGAAGATTCTGGTGATTGGAGGTGACCAATAGGAGGAGACACTACCACAGGACGGGCGCCATGAAATTCTGAGTTGGTTAGGCAGTTACTTGTTTTGGAGGTGCGATAGACTTGGAAAGTGGTTATGTAGTTGTAATTAAATTTGGAATCCAAACCAACTAGGCGCCAATGGTGTCTGAACGCCAATGGGTATGAGGAGAATGTGAGTAATGGATGGTGGGGATTAATCTACACATGAAATATTCATTTTATTATCTCCTAAAGCTTATGTTTATGTTAGTGCTTGATTAGAATTAGTGCTACTTTAATATAATTTTTTGTTTTTGTAGGAAACAAGAGTAAGATGCAAAAATAAGGTAAAAAATGACTTCAATGGTTAAATTATCATAACTTCGTGTATATATCTTTGATTGGACTAATTCAAGCTTCATGTTAAATTTCAAGAAATCAGCTTTCCAACGCCACCGACCGTGCACAATTCGGAGTTTGGAGTAAAAGGTTATGACCAGTTGAAAATTATGAACAGTAACTACGATCGATCACCATTTCATACATGATCGATCGCAAGAGCTGAGAAATAGTGTTACTGAAGGAAACGATCGATCGGCACTTAAAATGATCGATTGTATCTAATGGAGTTTTTGGATGTGCACAATACAGTGAACATGATCGATCGGCATAAAAATGGTTGATCGGCTAACGAGATGAAATGGACGATCGGCGCGACAACGTAGAAATTAATGAAGGAATCGAAGCGATCGATCGGTTTGTGTAGCAAAACCTAAATCAAGCCTATTTCGACTCGGATTTGGAAGGGGACTTCGTGGTTTCTCTTCAAACATATAAATAAGCCTTAAGGGAGAACATTTTGGAGGATTTGGAGCAGAATTAGAGGCTAGAGAAAAGGAGAGAAGAAGAAGAAGATGATGAAGAATATGATGATGGATTCTCTTCCAATACGAGGCTAGACTCTTTTCCAAGGCATAGATGAAGCCTAATAGACTAGTTGTATAGTCTTTTTTCTCTCATATTATGTTCTTACTCTAGTTGGTATATAGATTTTATTGTATAATCACCGTTAATTCATTAACGTTTGTTCTTTGTACTCGAGAGAGACAAGAGTGAATTCTTGTGAGTTTCAATCCGAAGAATACTTGCGTGTCTGAGAGGAACATAAGTAGACTGATGTGTTATATATCAATAAAATTTCATTGGTTTATACTTGAGATAGATAGATCATAATTTAATATTTTAATCGTTTTATGTGTTACGTCCGAGAGGCGAGCATTATATTTTGAGTTGACAAGTGTATGTCTGAGAGGAATATGCTAGCCAATTGGAAATTTTTATTCAAAAGAGAGAGAGAGAGAGAGATGATACAATAGTTTATTGTGGTAGATTCGGAGCCTTGGTATTTTCCATATTGATTTAATCTCAGCTTAATTTAGTTAAAGTTCACTATTTTTCTTAGAGTAACTAAAAACTGCAACTTTTCTCTTGAATTTGGTAGAATATTCATCCGTCCCTAAAGTTCGACAACCCTTCAATACTTGTTGTAGTACACAATTGCCTTGTGCACTTGCAAGGGTTTAATTTTAAACGATCGAGGATAAAAAAAGAAGTTAAATCAAAGGTTAAAGCCAGACCTAGTCGAACTAGGAAAATCTAGTCCTATTTAAACCAGGATTAGGGGTAGCCAGCCATTACTTATTGGCCGACCAGTCCTGTCATGCCCCATAATTCCCGGCCTCGTTAGAGTGCGGAAGACGTCCCTTATGCAAACAGTCTTGAAACAGGAAACTTAGGCCCGTGAATGAATACTCGATCAACCAGTCAATTACAACATCACAAAATGACATGAAATTGAAATCACTCAGTCTTACGAACCAACATCATTAATTAATACGAAATAAAAATATACAATCCCATAATAATCTCCAATATAAATATTAAAATATCCAATAAAAAATCATCGAAGTATTGAGGGACACGTGCCATAATTCCACATTGTTCAATGACATATAAAATAAAGAGTTACTTGAAAATCCTGTCCAACTGCAATCTGGAACTTTCCTTGTAACTGCAATCTGACCAGATTTATTCCCCTTTCACGCCTGCATTAGAGGATGCATGAGTATTCCGCAGAAAGACCAAGTGGGATGTAAAAACCCAAAAAAATAGAATATAGACATTTACATGGAATAGGAACAAAATTTTAAAATGATATTAAATTGATCACCAATAATCATATTGAAAATTAGGGTATCTTACTTGAAGATCATCGTAACTCATCAAGACTCCACACGTCAAAAGTGTAAGGAGAAGATATCAATCATTACTAACTCCAGACATTCATAGTGTAAGAAGTTAATTTTGCTCTCAGATCTTACCACTCGTAAGTGGCTATATGCCAGATTACCATAGAGGTTCTGTCTTTGGAACCCGGTCATGTGTCTAGGATACTGGCCCCATCAGTGCTTAAGGACACAATGAGCGGAGACTGCAAGACCTTCTGTAATATCTCATATCTTAAAATATACATATATGCCTCTCTTTGGGTGGGAGCCTTGCAAGGTTCCATCAATATCAGAGATCTCGCAAGATCTGACAATGGCTGTCACGTCCCGAAATCCCATACCTCGATTGGAGTGCAGAAGCCAACTAATAAGATATATTTCGAGGTAGAGATCCCAAGCACGCGACCGAACAGTCGATTTTCCAACCGATTACAATCATCTCAAAAGGACGTGTAACCGATTATGCCCGCAATCAGTGTAATACAATAATAGACATATATGAATAATATGAAATGAATTTACTTAATAATAATCTATTTAAGAAAATCAAATAAAATAAGCCTATAAGTCTATGGCACACAATTGCCAGTAATGTCATAAGCATCAATAAAAGCAAAGCAAATAACTAAATAGTCTTTAAACTCTTCTCGGCGCCTGCGATCCGCCTTTTCACTACTGCACTTCCTGATCTCAATTTTCATTTGCGCCTGCATCAGAGAATGCATGAGTATTTCATAGAAATACTCAATAGGATGTAAAAACCCACTGAATTAAAACAAGCAGTATGAAGAGAATAAGAATAACAAAGGATTGTGAGAAACTGAACCGAGGTCTATACACCTGCAAGGTTAGTCAACAACAATTCCAACTCGTAAGTATAGAAAAAACATCAATAAGGCTCCTACCACAAATATGGGTAAGGAAAGAATAACAATTATATCAAAGGCTCTAGACATCTAAAGTGAAAGGAGTTACAATTTTTGCTCGCTAAACTGGTCACTCGCAAGTGACTAAAATAATATACCAGAACCACCCTAGGGGTCCTCTCTTTGGAACCCTGCCATGCGTCTAAGATGCTGGCCCCACCAGTGCTTACGGACACGATGGGCAGAGACTGAGGACCTTCCGTAATATCCACAATCTAACGTACGTATAGTGCCTCCCTTCGGGCAGTATGGAATCGCAACCCCATAAATATAAGTGACCTCGCAAGATCTAGCAATGGCTTAATTGAGCATACTATGAATCCACCATGGGGAGAGTCTCTCAAGATCTCCAGTGGAAGAAATAATCATAAAATCAATATGAGCAATATCTCAAAGGAAAAGAGGATGCAACACTCTAAGATCATAAGGTATCTCTTACCAGAATAGACGCTCTCATGGAGTATAAATAGAAGTGTGAAGGTCTTTGGCCAACAAATAAATAAGTTTATCTCTCATTGAAGAAGCATAGAAAAACAAGTTTCACAAAGGCATGTAATTCACTCTAGGTATCCAAACACTTCGAATAACATCAACTCACCCAAGGAGTACCATACAATCAATACATACCTTTCATGCTCAGCCCTAGATAGGAATTCCTTATACACATTGAAATTCTATAATACAAATATCAGAGATAAGAAATCAAAGAATTCTTAGATGATTTGAATTCCAAGTGGAATCACAAACCAACATCAACACTTCAAGGTAGATAGTTATAAATCTCTTGATCAAAGGATTATCTCTCCTAATTATATTACTTCTAACCCAATTCTTACTGTGATATTCTATAAGCATATAGTCCAATTACTGGTATTGACACATTAATCATTATCGTATCATATTACATGATGTTATTTGTATACTTAGTATTTTCTCTCAGATGCAGCTCACTGCCTCCTGCACAACAGTCCTCTTCCGACGGATACTGTGCTCTGTACAGCAAGTCTTAACCTCTAAAATTTTTACTGATAATACCCTCTTGAGTCTAGTTTCTAACCCCACTGATTTTATATTTTTTCGATTTTATTTGAATTAGTTATGAATTATTTACTACCGACTATTAGCACAGAAATAGTTCTAGCCGAGATTAAGACTCTTAATTAAATTTGATTATCTCACTTAATAACATATTATATATGATAATATATCATTAACAGACCATATACTCCCCTCCTAGTCCAATTATAGTCCCTAGGATGATCTGAAATTACTAAAGTACACACCTTTCTCATATTCCTTTACATATAACATAGTTTTAACTATTAATACCTCTCAAATAAGACATTTAATGCAAGACACGCATTAAGACACCAAAACTCAACGTGGATCATGGTCCATCAAGCAATATCAGAACTTCTAGTCTCTGAAAAATTAATAAAGTCTCAGACTTTTGGTGTGAATTCCCATCTAGAAATGGAACATGAATGCACATACGATTATGATGCACTACACATAGAAATAATGACACAATTCATTCATCTCACAAGAATCCACACATTACACTAAGGTGCTGAATCAAAACACTTGTTAATATCATATAATCAGAAGAGAGAAGAGGGGAAAAATCATTCTACTTAATTCACCGAAGATTCTGCCTTTTTACGCGTTGCTCGTCTCCTCCGCTTCTTCCAAAACTCTCACTCCAAGCTCTTGCAAACTCCCACAAGAAGAAGCCTTATAGGAGGTGGGTGAACGTGGAAAGGAGAGGGGAAAAAGGTCTCTGGACGTTCTAGGGCTAGGTTTTGCAATAGCACAAGCCAACTCTCTATGGTTTATATAGAGTTGGGGGAGAATACCTTCTTAAACTAATTTTCCAAATTATGGATACTTCCTACCAATGAGAAGGCCTCAAGATCCCTCTAGAGACGTGCAATTAAAGTCCAATTAGGATTTGGTATCTTTTCCATGCAAATCCACCCCAAAAATAAGCTAGAAATCGCAAAACCGCAACCGGCGATCGATCGGCTATACGGCGATCGATCGTCGTATGCGTTGTTCTACAGTACCGCGCTACAGCCGATCGATCGCAATTATTGCCGATCGATCGCTTTACCCAAAACAAAACAATCAATAATCACAGTAACTACGATCGATCGTTTTGGTAAGGCGTCGATCGGTTCAATTTTCCGATCGATCATTTCTTATGGCGATCGATCGCAGCCACGCTAAAAAAAATTCAATTTCTCATAACTTTTCACTCCGAACTCCAAATCAAGCATAGTTGGTGGCGTTGGAAAGCACTTCTCACCAACTTTAATTCCAATAACATAAAACACGACCAAATCAAACATTAAGAGGGTCAAATTTCGGTTTTAAGCTACTTACTAATTTTTCGGGTGTTACAATGGCTCTCTGGGCATATTATGATTCTACCTCGAAGAGATCCTCGCAAGGACTCTTGTGGAGAAACAATCAACATATATCTAAACAATATTTCTCATGATAGAGGTTGTAACACTCTAAAATTTAACGTATCATTTCCAATGATCGATTCACAAAAGGAGTACCAATGAGATTTCAATATCTCCATCAGCATATGACTCACAAAATGAGTATCAATGAGATTTCCATATCTCTTTCAACATATGACTCACGAAAGGAGTTCAATATAGATTTCAATGCATCTGATAAGCTACACATACATAGCCCTAGATAGGAACACTCGTGAACCAACTCAATTCAAGAAACACTTATTCCATACTTGAAAGATTTGGATATGTTAGAATAGAATGTGAGGGTTTGGACTCCAATTGGAGGCTCAAACCGAGTCAACACTGCAAGCAAAGCACTAGAGACATGTTGAATCCCAAATCACCCCATTATACCAACCCTTATAACTTAGTCACTCCTGTATTAGTAGGTGTTAGAATTTTTGGCCTAATTACAGTTTACTATTTTCTGCACATCAGTTGAATTTCGATGGTCTCCACCGTGCGTATAGTTCAATCTAGACCCTGAACTTTTTACTGTGATTACCGCTATGAGTCTAGTTTCATACCCAATAGATGGCATATTTTTCTAGTTTTTTTATAATTAGTTATATTTATGGAAACAGAAAAGATTTGATTACTAGTAGTAGATAAGGAGTGTAACTAGTAGTAAATCAGAAAAGTATCGGTTATTGGTAATTATGATAGCCAATCAGGGAAGAGTAGGGATGGAACCGGGGCGGGTTTGGGCCGGGTATTGGCATACCCGGCCCCGGAACCATTTTAATTCTTCAAACCCAGAACCATCCCAGACCCACCACGGGTCCAGTTTCAAGGACCCGGACCCGCCCCGGTACCAGAACTTGAAACCCGGACCCGCCCCGCCCCGACCCGGTACCAGTTTTTTTATATTTTTAATGTCATATACATTAAACTATTAACTCTTTTAATTTTTTTATTAATAATATATATCTATAAAAATCCAAACTACTCAAATCAAGAGATATGAGTGCTTTCGCCCAAAAAAATATTCATAAAAAAAAATAAATATGGGTCCAAGTATATGATATATATATATATATATATATATATCATATACCCGGGTCGGGTCCGGGTTTTATATGAAAACCCGGACCCGACCCGACCCGATGGGTCGGTTCCTCTTTCAGACCCGGAACCGGAACCGGGTATTGCATAAGCAATCCCAGAACCGGCCCAATGAGGCCGGGTCTTGTCGGGTCGGGTAAAAACCCGACCCAAGTTCCATCCCTAGGGAAGAGAGTAGAATATTCCCAAGATCATTAACATTCAATCAAAAAAGGGAAATCAAATGGAAGGGACGTCCAAAAGGAATTGGATAAGATCAGGCAATTTCCTGATTGAGTAGTTAGAATCAATTTAGAGATTTGATTCTAGAAAAGATCCTAAATCCTAACTGATTTGGGATGCAAATTAGAGGGACGTCAATGGCTTAATTGGAATAAGTTGAGAATAAAGGGCTGAGATTAGTAGGGATGTGTATTAAGGGAAGAGATTGAGTTCAATTAGGAATAGAAAATACCTAAGTATTTAAACACCAATTTGAGGGGGGTCGGTGATCGTTTAAATATAAACCCTTGCAAGTGCAGAAGACAATTGTGTACTACAGCGTGTATTGAAGGGTTGTCGAACCTCAGGGATGGATGAATATTTTACCGAATTCAAGAGAAAATTGTAGTTTGTTTAATTAATCTAGAGAAAGCAAAGAACTTTAACTACTAACGGATTTGAATCAATGTAGAGAATTATCAAGGCAATGAATCCACCACTAGATATGTAATTACTACTCTTGATTATTATTATACACAGATTGACATGACATGGTAATTCGTGTTCTTAGTCGGACACACGAATCACTAATGAATTCACTAACGTTCTTGGTCAGACACGAAAGTTCATCCACTATTGTGTAATCAATCCTAGCCTTCGTCGGGCATAGAATCAATCACAAACTTGTTCTTGGTTAGACACATGGATTAAAAAGATCTAATTTCATTTATGTCCATCAAGTCTATAGTCAAGCACTCAAAAGAAACTCATGAAATAGCATTAAGCATGAATCATAATCAACTTTATTAAATTAAATTAACAAGAGTAGTAATACACATATCTAGGGCTTCATCTAACATTGACAAGGAATTTAGTTACGCATAGAGAAAGAGAAAAGAAAAGTCTATTTATGTAGATCCATTGGCATGAATCCTTCTTCTTCTTTGGCTTCCACAAGACTCCTTCTCTCGCTCCTCTCTAGCCTCCAAAATAGGTTCTCTAATACCCAATACATTCTCCCTTAAGGCATATATATAAGGAAAAAGGAAAACCACAAAATCCCCTTCCAAATCCGAGTTAAAATTGGCCATATTTCAATTTTCTGCATACGGCGATTGATCGCTCCGTATAGCCGATCGATCGCTTTCCGATCGATCATTTCCCTTCGTTAATTTATGCGTTGTCACGCCGATCGTCCGTTTCGTTAGCCGATCAATCGTGTATGAAATTTCGATCGGTCGTGTTTACTGTATTTCGCACATCCAAAAACTCCAGTAGATACGATCGATCGTTTGATAACACTGTTTTCGGCTATGCCGATCGATCGTGTATTAAATGCCGATCGATCGTAAGTACTATTCAAGATATTCAAATGTCTATAACTTTATGCTCCAAACTCCGAATTATGCGTGGTTGGTGGCGTTGGAAAGCTCACTTCTTGAACTTTAACTGAAGCTTGAATCAGTCCAATCAGAGATATGAATATGAAGTTATAAAGATTTAACCATTAAAGTCACTTTTCACTTCATTTCTGTATCTTACTCTTGTTTCTTACAAAAACCAAAAACTATATTAAAGTATCACTAATTCTAATCAAAATACTAACATAAATATAAGTTTAAGAGATAATAAAATGCATATTTCAAGTGTATATCACACCCCCAAACCTACATTTTGCTAGTCCCTAGCAAAACAAACAAAATCAAACAAACAAAAGGAACTAATGCATAAAAGTAAACGCCACTTTCGTAGGGAACACGATTGCATTGAGCGTATGCAATAAGCCGTTAAACCTCTAGGTGTCCCTAGTTGAACGAGTTGTGTCTCGTGAGGGTTTGCATCCATGCTACCCACAAACATATATTTTTTAACCTAATTAACCTAAGTGTAAACAAAACAAAACAAAATAAAACATTTCAAAACAATCAACCTATTATCCCGACAAATGCAAACTACAATGCTTGAGAAAATCAACCACACGTACTTGGTTTATAATCAACGGGAATATAGAAGCCCTCAAGTATGTGGTTTTATTCCACACTTTCATCTTTGGAAATTTCTGCTCAAATATGATATACCATGATAATGTAGATAGTAAAAAGTGTAGAACATTATAGTCATACATTCTAAATCTCTGTTTCACACAGATCCAATGTGACCCATTAAACAAAGAACATCAGAATCTATATAGTCATCATAATCTTTTGGTTCATGATAGCACAAATGCATGCGCGCCTCATTCGGGTCCAACATTCTAGACTTGAGAGGATAATACACCATAGATTTTTTTTTTCAATAGGACTGTGTAAGGCCTGACTTCAAGATGCTTAGGAGTAGCAATGACTCCCAACCAATTTGGCTTAGGGCATTAGGTTTTAAGTATAGACCGCTTCGGGCCCGAGCATCAGCCTAAGTTAGTCCTATAATAGTCAAGTAGCCCCTTTCTTTCTTTTATTTTTCTCATTTTTCTGCATTTTCATTTTTTTCTTTCAGCATATATATTTTCAAGCATCTTTATTTTGTCCAGGCTGTATTATACTCTCAACCTATTTCTGGTTCCAAGCCCTTGCCATAGCCAAGTAAATAGTATATCATGATCTTTTAAGCTCAACAGACAACCACATATTAACTAATGACTCTGACTAAAGACATCCCACTGTAAATTAGCATTCAACAATTCTATAGATGGTACTACTTTATGTACTAGTGTGTGTGAGTGAGTTTTCTTAGCTCAAGCACCTGTTCCAAGCGGACTGTAATAGAAAGATATTCTCAGTTAAGTGTATCTATCCTCCAGTATACTTACTCACACTTCCAATGCAAATTAATCACTTAAGAATTGAAGCATGCATTATCATAGGATAAACTATCAAAACCTACAAAAAACTACTAACAAACAACCTAAAAACTAAATTAAATTTTTATATTTTTTTTCAAATTTTTTTTTTATTTGCAAGCAATATTCCCTCCCCCAAACCTATTATGAACATTGTCCTCAATGTGAACAAGATATGAAAATGGCAATGATCATATAACAAAGAAAATAAGAAAAGGAGAGAATACACCTGAATACATGGGTTGCCTCCCACCAAGCGCTAAGTTTAACGTCTTCAGCCACATGAGACTCCCTTAGTCCAACTTATCCAGGGTCTTTCAATCCAACGTTTAGTCCATCTGTGGTCCTACTGTGCACATTAGGGTTAATGAAAGAAATCGCAAGTGGATCATCAGAACAAATCCATGGAGGTGCACCATCCACCAGAGTGTCAATCATATGAACTGCATAGGAATCATCTAGCGGTGAATTTTGTTTTTGAACATTAAACACATTCAGTTTGACATTTAAGTTTCTAAAAGACAATTTCAGTACCCCATCCCGACAATTTATAATAGCATTGGACGTCACCAGGAATGGACGTCCCAAAATCACTAAATCTGACTACCAATGTTCTGCACAGGTTGTGTATCTAGGACAATGAAGTCCACAGGGAAGAAAAATTTATCAACCTGCACCAGAACATCTTCAACAACACTGCGTTGAACTTTAATAGATCGGTCTGCAAGTTGTAGTGTTATGGTAGTTGGTTTCAATTCTCCCAACCCAAGTTGTTCATACACAGAGTAAGGCAACAAATTGACACTCACCCCCAAATCTAACAATGCCTTTTCCATAGTATGGTTCCCTATAACACGTGAAATTATTGGACATCCAGGGTCTTCATATTTCGGTGGAAGATTATGTGTCACTAGGGAACTCACTTGCTCAGTAAGGAAGACTTTTTTTAGTCACATTTGATTTAGCTTTGCGCTTTTGGGTACAAAGATCTTTTAGGAATTTGGCATAGGCAGGCACCTGTTTTATTGCTTCTAACAAAGGGAGATTGACTTTGACCTGTTTAAACACCTCGAACATCTCCTCCATCTTTTGGTGGGATTTATTAAACGGGGAGGGTTTATCCAGGCATTGTGGGTATGGTACCTTGGGGACATAGGCTTTGATCGGGTCATCTTGCAGGGTTTTAGAATTAACGGGCACAACTTTGATTGGAGCAGGTTCTTTTTCTTCATCATGGAAAAGTGTCTCACTCGAAGGGCCAACAAATGGATCCCGAACCCTATTGTCAACTTGTTTACCGCTCCTCAAGGTAGTTATGGCTTGTTCAGGAGGGTAATGGGAGGCCTCAGCTACAAACTGGCCTCTAGGGTTTTGTTGGGGTTGGCTCGACAAGGTTCCTGCTTCTCTCCGGTTCATAGATTGGGCCAGCTGTCCTAATTGGGTCTCTATCTTGGCAATAGATTGTATGGGAATGGACTAGCTGGGCTTGAGTTGTTAGCTCTGCTCTTATCTCCTTCTGTTCAGTTTTAATCTCGGTTAAGTGTGAGAGGAGCATTTGGCTCATCTGGTCTTCTAAGGAAGGTCGCCTATTGGATTGGCCAAAGGGAGTAGAAGCGGGTTGGTAGGGCTGAGTTTGGCTTTGGAACTCTTGTCTTGGGGCCGAATTAAAAGTTGGCCCTTGATTAGATTGCCTCCAAGAAAAATTAGGGTGCTCACGCCACCCAGGATTGTATGCATTGGAGTAAGGGTTATTGGCTCTAGGGTAGGTTTGTACAAGGTTGACGTGCTCCTATACAAGTTCTAGATACTGGGAAGCTGAGGGGCAGTCAACTATGGTGTGCATGGGGCTGACACAAATGACACAGGCATCTTGAGAGGTTAAGGTATAAGATGGAGTCTGAGAGAAAAACTTGTCAAAACCTCTCTGTCAGAGATGCCACTTGGTGTTCTAAACTGGTGGTGGCTTTGACATCGTGCATTCCTCCCCTTAAGGCATTCCGACTAGGCATATGGCCTTCAGATCTATAGAGGGTGGCACTGTGTAAAGAGTTTTTGCTCAGGTCCTCTAGTAGATCCCAAGCATCTTCCGGGGTTTTCTTCATGAATGTGCCTCCACAAGAGGCATTAATGAGGGTCTTGTGCTGATCGCACACACCCTCATGAAATCTTTGAACTAATTGCCACTTAGGCACATCATGGTGTGGGCAGGACCGGAGTAGTAGTCTTGCAAGGTACGGATATGGGTTACTACTGGATTCTGGTTTAGATTATTCCCACCCCCAAGGTTCATGTTGTCTGCCATGGGATGGATTTCAGGGATCGGGTTGCTAGGAGTTCTACAGATTCTATAGAAGCGCTCAGGATCAAGATCAAAGGCAAGGTCAGGTTTCAGGGATTGACGACCATGCATGCACAATAAAAAGCAACAAACCCTGTAATAGTCCTAATAACGACAACTAGCAAACATCAATCCTAGATAGCGACAACTAGTAATCCTAATAGCAACAACTAGCACGTCATGCAATCCCAAAAAGAAAGTAGAAAACACCAAGCATCCAGTTTATACTAAAAGAGAAGGTTAAGAGAGTGCAAACAGTGGGAAGGGATGGCCCTTCCAACATTGGCGAGAATCCACATCCTCTCTTAATCCTACAGCAACAAAGACATAAATTAAGTTTAGTGAAAATAAATCTAAATTAACTCTAAGTTACTTTAAAAGTAACTACGCTAAGAATTTGGTAAACTATTGGCTTCCGTCCCCGACAATGGCGCAAAAAACTTGATCGTTTAAAATTAATCCCTTGCAAGTGCACAAGGCAATTGTATTACAGTGAGTATTAAAGGGTTGTCGAACCTCAGGGGCAGTTAAACAATTTACTAAACTCAAGAGAAAGTTGCAGTTTTTAATTACTCTAAGGAAAGCGATAAACTTTAACTACTTCTAAAGGATTTGAATCAATGTCGAGAATTATCAAGGCAATGAATCCACTACTAGACATGCAATTACTACTCTTGATTATTATTGTACGCAGATTGACATGATATGGTAATTGGTGTTCTTGGTCAGACATACAAATCACTAATGAATTCACTAACATTCTTGGTTAGACACGAAAGTTAATCCACTATTGTGTAATCAATCCTATCCTTGGTCGGGCATAAAATCAATCACAAATCTGTTCTTGGTTAGACACATGGATTAAAAAGATCTAATTTTATTCATGTGTATCAAGTCTATGGTCAAGCACTCAAAAGAAACACATGAAATAGCATTAAGCATGAATCATAATCAACTTTATTAAATTAAACTAACAAGAGTAGCAATACACATATCTAGGGCTTCATCTAGCCTTGATAAGGAATTTAGTTACACATAGAGGAAGAGAAAAGAAAAGCCTGTTTATGTAGATCCATTGGCATGAATCCTTCTTCTTCTTTTGCTCCAAAAGACTCCTTCTCTTGCTCTTCTCTAGCCTCCAAAATAGGTTCTCTAATAATCAATACATTCTCCCTTAAGGCTTATTTATATGTTAAAAGAGAAATCCCGAAGTCTCTTTCTAAATCCGAGTCGAAATAGGCTTGAGGTTTTTCCGCATAAACCGATCAATCGCTCTGCTTTTCCGATCGATTGCTTAGCGATCGATCACTTTCTTACACAAATTCATGCGTTGTAGTGCCGATCGTCCGTTAATTTCGTCAGCCGATCGATCGTTTCTATTACCGATCGATCGTGTTTACTGTCTTGCGCACATAAAAAATTCCAGTAGATATGATCAACCGTTTGATGTGTCGATCGATCATTTCATTCGATAACACTGTTTTCCAGCTATGGCGATCGATCGTGTATGAAATGCCAATCGATTGTGTTTACTGTTCATAATTTTCAAATGGTTATAACTTTTTGCTCCAAACTTCGAATTGAGATTGGTTGGTGGCATTGGAAAGATGAGTTCTTGAAATTTAACATGAAGCTTAAATCAGTCCAATCAGAGATATACACACAAAGTTATAAAGATTTAACCATTAAAGTCACTTTTTACCTCATTTCTGTATCTTACTCTTGTTTCCTACAAAAATTAAAAACTATATTAAAGTATCACTAAATCTAATCAAAATACTAATATAAATATAAGTTTAGGAGATAATAAAATACATATTTCAAGTGTATATCAGTTGGCCCTTCCACTTGGCCGACCACTCCCTTCTTGTGTGCTTTTGTTTTTCTTCTTCTCCTCTTTCTCCACCAATCCAACACCTCTCCACCCTCTTCTCTCATCCCAAAACTTCTCTAATTCGAAGGTTGAGGGTGGCAACACGTAGAGGAAGTGATGATCTTCGCGGGAAAGCAAGGAAGTGCATTGTTCACATCAAGTAGGATGGTTTTTCACTCGTCTTTCGTTTAAAATTCTTTATAAGATTTGCACTCACTCACACAATCACACGTCTCTTGATGTCCCTAGCTCTAGCATCCACGTGTCTGATGTCGGTGCACTGGCACCCTGTACATGTGACTCTCCAGTTCATCTCGTGTTAACCATATACCACGAGTCTTAACCACTTCATCACACTCATATGTGTCCCAATAGACATCTCGTACCCACCTAAGCACATGGCCCCATGACCTGGCGTCAGGTGACCTCGGCCCCTGGTGCCAAACCAACCTCAGAGCTAGGTAGAGCTCAGCGCCAGAGCTAGTCCTCGTGCCCATGTTAACCTGCCTCATGCATCCTGTGATGCAGGTTTAGATAAGGATTAAGCGTGGAAGGGTTGCAGGAAGTGAAGGAATTTGAAGCCTCCAGTAGAAGAGTTTTGCTTTAATGTTAATTTCGAACTTGTAATATTGTTGGCATGTGGGCCAAACTTTTAAATTACTAGATTTTCATTAGAACATATAGATCTTTTGTTTCAATTTATTAATAAATTTCATTCTCAGGCATTTTTTATATCAATTATGCGTCTTTTTATGATGTTATAATTGACTACGAAGTTATATTCCAATCGCGTTCCAAAACTTCTAGCTTGCATATATATTCACCGTCTCAACAACTTCCGCACTCTGATGCAGTTGGGAGTTTTGGGGCGTGACATAGTGTGTGTGTGTATGTGTGTGTTTTAAATGAAAATTTCTACGTGACTAGCGCAAGGCAAAAAATTGTTGTGTATTTTTGCACATTTATGGGGGATTATATCTTAAGGGGAAGTTATTTTTTTCATAAGAAACCTCAACAAGCCCTCGTAACCACAGGGGATCAGAATTTTTTTCCCACTCAAGGTGTGAAAATAAGATCCATCACGAGTAACCCCTTACTGCATGTTCTTAGTTAACAACCCTGAGACATGTTAACTTTTTTCCTTGGATAAAAATCAAACGATCTAACAGTCAACCACGTAATGCACGCGGTAAGACGCAAGCATACGACCGCTTCCACTTGCAGCGATGACGAAGGCCAGCCATCCCAGAAGCACGCCGACATCCTGGCGGTGGCAAAAGATCTTTGCATCCGATACGGTATTTACACGCATCGCAAAGTGTTTTGACAAAATGATTCTGACAGACTCTGAGTCTTGGTACGGTTTCTTTTTTCAGTTCCAACTTCCAACCCAGCTGCAATAACAACCAATGCTCATAAGTTCATTGCCCCCAAGTGGCCGTCTTCCTCACCATTCACCAGAAGCAGCTTTTTACAAGTGCGCACAGTACACTGCTGCGCTGTTGATCCTGGTGATCGGCGACTCGTATTGCTGGAGGATAGCCTGATGTCATAGAATAGAAGCGGATAGAAAATGCTTCCCCATTCACGTGGGTCTGCTCTTTGGTGGGTACACTTGCACGCACTTCCGCGTGGCCGTACGGAGACATTCTGTCATGTCAAGCCACTAGTCCTATGTTATGTAATATGCTAATCCAAATGTGTCATATCAGCCTAGGCCCCACTTTGTAAGTATCTGACTATTCAGATAAATTCAAATTTTATAATCTTTTTTAAAATAACAATAGGTTAGAGCAATGTACCTTACCGCTAATCCCTCGTGTGCATACACAACTTATACAGCATGAGTAGTTAAGTCGGAATATAATCCTAGCAGGTGGGGGTACGAAAATGTAGTGATATTTTTTGGCAAACGTGTTTGAATGCAATAGTTGATTACAGGCTGGTTTTACCATATATGATAGGTTGATTCTGTATGAAAAATGTTTCTCCCACCTTAACTTACCCACAAGTTCACCCAATGGGCCAAGCCTACAAGGACAATGTCACATCACTCATTTTGCCTTGAAAATTATCCCGTGGTTGAAATTGTGGGTGGCCAAACCTAGGGGTAGCATTGCTTATTCTGTATTCTTTTTTTTCATATAAATTATGGGTTCATTTATTTATTCGGATCTTCCTAAAACAGACAAGAAATTGTCATGCATTTTAACCAAGATCATCAAGAGTGTTGGCCACATTCAGCTCCGACCCCATGGGTTTCATCTATTTTATTAAATCCCACGTATACATTAGTACAGGGGTTGGGTTAGAAATCAGCTTAATTCCATAACCTGACCCCCATCTCAAAAATAAACCAACCTAATTACCCAAGTCTAAATTAAAGAAGGTCATCCCTTTGGTTTGGTTTACCTATACCTAAACTACCACAAATCATGAACCAACCCAATCATGGCCCTAAAATACTGATCGGGACCAAATCTCTTTCCTGCAATTAGCTTCTCCCCCAAAGGCTAAACCAGAACCCCAACAGTCAGCGCCCCTTCTGAAGCTTTATTCTTGCTTCCTCTTCCACCCCCCTTTCTATCAATTATTGATTTCTAACTGTTTATAATCTATTGAATGAGTGGATGAACAAGAACTAGTTCTTTTTAAGGAATTGGAGTGTTAATTAATTGATACCTGCTCACATGTCTAATGATTTATAAATATTGCAATCCAATTAGGGCATACATTTTATTGGAGAGAGGAATCTATTTTTTATTGGTTTTAAGTTGAATTTGTATGAAAGTTCAACTTAGAGGTAACATCTGTTTGAATTGCAACATTAATTCTAGAATTAAGAAATTATAGGAGAGCTAGAACGAGAATTCAGGGGCTAATTATGATTAATTGAGTGCTAAGGCATAGGGTAAAACTAATTATGATTTAGGAGAGCTAGCATAGTTCTTCCATGGAAAGAATTTTATTTTAAGCTTTGTATCATATGACCCCATCCCTGAAAATCTTGCGTCTTCCCCAGTATAGTTCTAAAAAGAAACATGGTATTCTTGTGGGCTCTCTCATGGCCACATATCTCTCCAAATGCACGAGACTTTGTCCTGCATGAAAATATCACTCTTTGAAGACAAAGGCAACAGCTTGGTTTTATCTAGATTCATCATGTTATCCATGAGCATTAATACCTATACGTGTGGACCAATATTTCTACGTAAATAAAGGGTGGCCACCAAATTTCCCTGATGTCACGTCTCATGGGCGGACTGGTGAAAAATCCTTCAAGCCCTTGTTTTCGAAGATTAATGTGGTTTCTTGTATAAAACGAAGTTTTTGTAGGAAGAAGGCACAATAAATCTCTGTTCCTTCACAAAATATGAAGACTTTTGTTTACACGAAACAAAGTTAGAGCAAGGACCATCTGTTTCTGGAAATAGGAATACTTGTGGTCTGTGGAGTGATACTGCATGTAGCTAGTCATCTATTATGATTATGGGAAGATATATTAAGGGCATAGCTTGGAGTTGTATAGGTTAGAGTTAATCTTATATTCCCACCATCCCATATTAATTTTCTGGATTTGAAAAGAAATTTGTCCCATACTAATTGTCCTATTTCATGATATCCTTCTCATGGTGATGAGTGAATAAAAGTTAAAAGGGTTATCGATGGAGTAAAAGGGTTAATAAATTGTCTTCCTTAAATATCATATTTTTTAAATATAGACAATTAATATGGGACAGAAGGAGTATAAAACAAGCATTGCAAATCTAGGACGAAGCATTTTAGGAGTCCATTCTAAGATGTTTATAATCAATTTATCCAATGCCTATCAACATTAGTATGTCCCTCTATAAGAATATTTTAGATAGTAAATAATTATCTACAAAACATATTTGTACTCGTGACTTAAACCACATTTAAGAGTATACATATTCTTGATCATTTTGAATAATTTGTTCTTATATATGTGACAAAAAAGTTGCTGCCTCGACCCCCACTGACTATATTTTTATTTGTGCCCTTTTTCAAATTTTTTTTGGGCGTATCAGTGTGCCTTCTTTTTGATGTAGCATAAATCGGTGAACGCTCTCGCATTTCTTTTGCTAAATTAGTTTAATAGCAAATTAGCCATACTAGATGCTACGGTGTATGGTGTACATATACACGGCAGAATTTTTTATAACATGTACACGTCACACGTGCAAGCACTATGTATGCCTGAGCGTCCCTGAGGCCAGCATAAATAACATTTTCAATGCAAATTTAATCTGCCTAGTTTGTCAGCATTAAATACCAGGCACAACTCATAAAAAAATACAAATAGATCAGACTATGGCAGCCTGCTATACGTAAAAGGTAGTTTTCTTACCACACACCTGATTGAAATTCATGAGGTCATAGCATGATAATCAGGGTCGTCACATCTTAATTATCAGATAATTTAGTGATGGTGCGGTTAACTAACCTTTTCTCTTTTCTAGAGATAACTTATTCTTTGAGAAGAAGGAAAAATAAAATTGATTCCCTCGCCTACTTTCTTATATAGCTTTACTACGTTTCTAGTTCATGATCATAAAGGTGGATAAAGAAAGAATCGTACGACCAACTTGTTGCATGATAATTATATATAAACTTCCCAGACTCAAGCTGCAGTTGCCAGAAAACAAGATAGGATAATTCTACTCAACCTTCCATTCCATTTCCGCCAGAATTATAGAAAGAACTGCAAGAAGAGATATTTGCCTAGGTGTTTTCTTTTTGTTGTCCACCTCCTGAAACTGTACTCAAGGATTGCCAGCAAACCAGCTTCGGTAAATGTTAGCACCAACTGGCAGGAAGTCTTTTCTTGTAGATTACTAAGCTGCAACTTCAGCGAACACTACTCTTACAGAATAAAAAACTCCTTTTTTTATATATAAGAATAACTCTCGAGAACCAAGTATCCAAGCCATTTGTTCAAGGTATTGAATTGCAGGAGATTGGAACCAGCTAAGATGTAGGACATTCGTACAAAAGTATGCTAATATGAAAAGAAGAAAGTACATAAAAATCAATAAAAGATTATGTTAACCAATACAAAGTTTTGGCATTCCTGTTCATGGTTATTAACATAAATAACTCTTCCAACGCAGCAAAAAACCCCATCAATTGCGGCGGAGTGTAAGCAAGCTAAAAAAGAAACGACTTCATCCTATATCCTAACAACTTTTTATTAAAGAACCAAAGACTTCAACCCATAGATTTCAACTCATAAATTTGATCGAGCTAAATCTTATAACAACCCATATTTCAAAGGAAAGATCTCATATGAGACGCATACTCCCGGTAAAGTTAGTGGTCCTCTTATCACCAATAAAGTTGTGATGGAAGAACAGGAAAAAGAAAAAGAGTCACCCTTTCTGTTGGCCTACATGTGCATTTGTGGTGACTAGTGTCCATGTTGCATTTGTGTTGCCATCGCATGCTTCCAGCACACTACAACAAAAATGGGTTTTAGAGACGGTTTCATTTCAATCGCTAATAAATCCGTCGAGAAAGATTAATTGTTTCCACGAAAATAGTTAGGTGGAGAAAAAGTTAACAATACCGACGGTTTATAGGGACAGATAAAAAACAGTCTCTAAAAGTATACACATTCCACGGTTTTGTTCCATCACTAGAAGATCTGTCGTTGATATTGTATAGTCTCCACGGTTTTTTCCGCGGTTAAAAGATCTGTCGATAAAAAAAAAGAGAAAAAAGATCATGACCGTTGATTTGAAAGGTCAAGATTAAAAACCCTAATTTCTATCATTTTTCTCCTCCATTTTCCCCGACGCCCATCTGCCTACAGTTCGCCAACACCATCTCCGGCCTTTGGTCTCCGTCCCCACACCCCCTGCCGTTGTCGACGACTCACTGAGGTAGGTCTCTCTCTCCCTCCCTCCTCAGCTCCTCCCTTATTCGAGTTCTCTTTCTCTCTCAACCGCCAGGAAAGCTTCTTCTCCAATTCTCCTTCTCTCCAACAGTAACTCCGAGACCGAGAGTACGAGCCTCCGACGAGTGACGAGTTTGACGAGCGTCGGGGGACCGAGGTTCAGCTCAACCTTCCGCCGCCCGCCCAAATTTTTGGTGCCGCCGCTGTGGCCAGATTCTCACAGAAGTTTATTTAGTTCTAGAGCTCTGTTGAACCAACACCAGGTCCCAGATGTAAAGGTATCAAATTACGAATTAATAATGATATCAAGGGGCTAAATTTTTCGTTCTATATATGGGCTTGTGAGTTTGAGTGAATATTCTGTTACTGCCTTGTAAATTTGACCATAATTTAGTTTGTGATTGGGATTCTGATGATTGAATGTTCAATTTCTGACTCTTGTTGAACATGGGGAAGATGAATTTATGATAAAGATGTTCACTTTGTTCTAAATATGGACTTGTATGTTCTGATATATTTGTTTCTGTTATTGCCTTGTAAACTGTAACAAATTAGTTTCTGAGTTCAGTTCTGATGATTGAATGTTCAGTTTCTGACTGTTGTTGCAAATGAAGAAGGTGAATTTATGATGAAGTTGCTAATTTTGTTCCAAATATGAATTGCATGATTGAGTGGGTCATCTGTTGGAGATTATAATCTGGCATTGATATAGTTGTTTCTGTTATTCCCTTGTAATAATGTGAACACACTTAGTTTTTATTTGAGTTCTGATGATTGTATGTTCAATTTATGACTGCATTGCAGATGAAGAAGGTGAATGGTGATCTGGAGACATTTGAGTTGACTGCTTTGAGTCCATTCGATGGACATTATGCGCAGAAGGTGGAGCAATTGCAGCCCAGTCTGTCTGAGTTCGGTTTAATCAGATTTCGTGTTCTTGTGGAGGTGTGTTGGATAAATATGCTAGAAATAAGATCAATATTCTCTATCGAATTCATGATATGAAACACTTATCTCAATGCTTTAGACTCAATCTGTTCCATTGTATGGATTGTCTTCCCCAAGCTCCCCAGATATCATAGATGATTCTCAGCAACCTGCTGAGGTATCTGGTGTCGGAAGGAGCTGGGTGCAGAGCATGTTTAGTAAAGACAAAACATCAAGGACCGATTCCTTTAGTTGCGTTTGGAAATGGGCCTCTGACAGTGGTGCTTTAGGTCTGTATTCTTTCTGCATCCTTGATTCTTTTTGTTTTTAAAGGTCTTTTGAAGATTGTAATGCGAATTTTGTCTGTCATCTCTTTCTTTTTGGCTGGTTGTTTCTTTCGGTTCATTCCCCCTGTTTCTCATGTTCAATAAATTGCAATTGAATTCTTGCAAACCTTTATCAGGGCAATGTCTGAAATTCCTTATCTATAAACTTGGGATTTGTCATAAGAATGAAAATTTTATATTGAGGGCCTAATCTCAGTAGTTGGCCCTACATTCTAAACCACACAAAAGTTCATGTTTGCATGTGTGTGACTCTCCACTCAGATTCTGCGCAGACATTGCAGGACCTTTTATCAGAACATCTTTGAGTTATCTTGTCAGAGTCATCAGTTTTAATCTAATTCATGGTTGCAAGGTATTTTGTTCATTGTGCACGATTCTTATCCTAACTACTCTCAGATCTTAGATTAGATGTTGCTAACACCCTAGCCCATTCTTTTCTTTTTTTGCTAGGTCCTAGCCCATATTTACTCATGGTTTTATCATGTGGACACTATACGGTTTTCCAGGAAGAACTATCACATACTTAATATGCATTATGATTTATGTTTGTGAATCAGACTCCATCGTAATTGATCCTATCTATTTCAGTATTTGAGTATTGTTTACTTTTTTGCTGCTTGGTTATATATTTTGGTGTTCCAAATCAATTTGAATAAAAATCCACCTAACTTTTCTTCAGGTTAAAATATGGGATCCTAGCCTGCGTGGTTCAGAACTCCGGCCCACATTGAAAGGACACACCAGGTTCTTTTAAGATCTAATTGTTTACTTTTTTGTGATGTTTGTAAATGTATTGGCTTGATTTATAATTGTATCCTAGTTACTGACTTCATTAGTTAACTGGATATTGAAATGAAGACAAAACGAATTTAATTTAGGAAACTAATTAGGCAAATGCTAGATATGTAACTTGGATCTTCTTTTGAAAATCTACTGCAGACCTGTCTGATCAATTAGCTCTCACCGTGGTAAGATTATATCAGGATCAGATGATCAATCTGTACTTGTCTGGGATAAACAAACAACTCAACTTCTAGAGGAGCTGGCTTGCGGTTAAATTAGTAATGATTTGAATGCCTAGCTTTATTATATGAATGACACATAATATTGTCTATTTAAATGGCATGGGACATGTATGCAATTGATTTTTTGCTGTTAGTATTCTCATGTGCGTATGTGTATTAGGAGCAATAGTCTTTCTTCTTGATATGTAATTTACTTTCTCAATGGGTAGTTTTTCAAAGACAGTGTAAAACAACTGTATAGTTTTTCTAAGCTTGCACTTACTTTTTTTTACGGTGATCTACTAATTATTGTTCTGGTATAATATTGCTGTTATTTGTTGATTTTTCCAGTAATTATACTATTATCGCATAATGTAGTTTATTCTAATTGAAATATCATGCACTCTTAATACATTGAACAATTTTTTGCATTTATGAATGCTTGTTATCCATATTTAGCACAGCAGCATAAAGCTGCTATTTTTTTTTAAATTTTTTCGAAGTTTGTACCGACAGATAAAATCTGTCACAAATGAGCTAAAACTGTCGCAAAAAATATATTTTCAACGGAATTTATCCGTCACTAAAAATTCTTTTTCAACAGATAAAAACAGTCGCAATAACTTTTAATCCACAGTTTAAAATCCGTCGCTATTTCTCATCCGTCGATAATCCTCACTATCGATGGTTGATTCTTGTCTGTCGTTTTTGAGCAGTTGCGACGCGACCTTTTTTGACGGATTGAGCAATATAAAATTTGTCTTTAATTATCTTTAACGACGGATTATGTGCATTTAGCGACAGATTTTCCCGTCTCTAAAACCCTTTTTTGTTGTAGTGGCAGTTGATTATTTGAATAGCTTCAAAGATTCTTTCTACTGCTATTCCTTTTATTTCTTATTTTTCTTCCGCATTTCATGTCGCAGCAGGGATCTCCCAACCTTCCGGCAAGGGACCATTGTCATAGATGATCTCCCTGTGGCAAGACCACACAAGCTTTATGGCTTCTGGGGTTCCTATTCCAGCGCCTCTAGGATCTCCAGCCGGTCCAAACCTGCATCACAATTATCTTCCATAATTATAAAAGGTATCAATCAATTAATCATAAAGCAGTAAATAAAGGCTCTTATTCTTACCAATGATTCTGTGGGGCCCCTGTTGTCCGGGCTCGCATTCCAGCATATGTTGTTCCATTGATAGACTTTCCTAGAACTTCCTGACAACATTTTGCATATCAGACAAGGATTGAAAATATTCAGGAATTGATCACCTACATTACTGCAAAAGTAAATCATGCCTGCAAAAATAAGAGATCATTTGAAACCACAGCAGCAGTTAAATGAGCTTGCATCCTCTCACAAACATCTAATACCAATGGCAGCTGATCTTGCCGATAACTGGTAACAATCTGAAATCAGAAGCAGACATCAGAATCCAATATTTGAAGTTTTCTTCTTAAAAAGAAGCAAAAGTCAAACGTTTTGATTAAATATGTTTCAGATGAAAAACCCTCTTTATAATTTTTTTCTAGTACTATGAGATCAAGCTTTTACAGGTCAAAATATCTATTTGTCCTTCACCAATGTTTTAAGAGCCATAGGCCCAGAAGCCAAGCTACTCTAAACTAGGACTAGTCAGTTTCTGAGCCAACTAGACTGGAATGCCAGGAGGCATGATGCGCAAAGCACTCTATGGACCAATATTTGACATCCAGTTCCCTCCTCCATCATCTCTTTTCATGCTCTAACCCGTTTAGCCACTACACCAGAGATGCCTCACATCATTGCCACTTTCGAGAGATCCAAATCACAAGGCCAGTTTTTATACCTTCTCCTTCACAAACCCAGTTCTGACTCTCCGCAGTTAAATAAGGGCCTCCAGCTTGAAACTAAAAGCATTTAGATATTGTTCCTATCATAAAAACAAATCTTAAGAAATTCATATGAATATGCTCTCCAGTGATTTCTCAGATACTACAATGAAATGATTGATGCTAAAAGATCAGGTAATTAGGTAAATTGACCAACATATAAAAACTCGAAATTTTGGGACCCACATTCGTGTTCACATTGAGATAACCACAAAATTACTTTTGTAAAATGATGAACGTAGAGAGTAGTGAAAAATATATTATGGAACCTGAAAGGGACCAAAGATTTCTCGAGTAACAAGTTCAAAATGGTCATCTTTTAAGATTTCCTCCAGTGGAACAAAAAGAGCAGTGGGTTTCATAGCCCCATAAATATCTGGTATGGAATGATTTGCTAAAGCTTCACCCCCAAAAAGAAGCTTTGCTCCGGGAATCATAAGCAACTTATTAATGTGTTCGAGCATGCTATCAGTTGTGACCTGAAACAGAAAGATATATCAATTCTAAGATTAAAAAAACGTAGAATAATGCAGTAGCCTCATTACAGAAAACACAAATAATATATATCATGACCAGGGCTATCAACGTTGATCAGACTTCCATGACACTTAAACATTATTAACAATTACGGGTAAGTTGTCTCTGACATACCGTAAGAACAGGGCCTATAGTCAAATCGTCCAGTTTTCTTCTCTCAGCAAGAGATTTTAATTTGGAAACCAACTCACTCGACATCCAGTTCTGCAAATTAATTATGAATTTGCCAAATAAAAAAGAATATACAAAACCAAATGCGTGCAATGCATTACTTCAGAACTTACATGGAAGAATTGTTTATACAGCACTAAAAAGCCCCAGAAATGGAAGTGATTGTAGATACGGAAGTCCACAATTCTATAAGTTCAAATCTGTCATCCTTAAATACAGATGATTTTTGAACTTCACAATGCCATTTTCAATATGCCTACTATGGTCTTACCAAGATATATATAAAATGATGTAGCCATTTTATTTAGTAGCTCAAGAGGTAAATTTTTTTTCTTCTTTTACTTTTTTGCATTGCAATTTAACTTTCCTTTGTTATGAACTTTTCTGTGTTTCCAGTTCAACTACGTATTACTTTCTGCTCATCAGTATGAACCATCTGAGACAAATAGAGAAAGGAAACAAACCTCATGCATAAAGAGAATTGACTGTGCAGAGCACTTCTGACCACTACACGCATATGCATCCTGATCACAAACCCATGCAACATAATCAACCTGAAATTGGCAAACAAGTAAAAAGAAGTTTAGATTGAAGTAATGAGAATTTTCCAATGCATATATAAGACTAGTCTCTGCTTGGAGAACCTCTTGAACATCAGGCCCCAGAATCTTCCAGTCAAAACCCGCATCTTCTAGTTTTATACGACCCTTCAAATCCACAGCTAGTTTTTCTGCCACCCTTGAACTTCCAGTGAAAAGTGTCATTTGAGGGTTTGCCTATTTGAATCAAATAAAAAAGATGCTATCATAAACTTATGATGTATAACTGTACATAAACTAGCCGACAGCATCACCAACATACAAACCTATTAAAAGTGTCGATGGAAAAGGTGACCACCAAACCTTTATGGGTAAAATGATTGATAAAGCAATTGTTAAGGATGTTTACTATACTACTATTAGACACCTGTCAGAAAAAAGTTTGCAGGAAGTTATTCTCAATATCTTTGCATAAAAAGTTTGAACTGATATTGGAGACAGTTTTGGGGGACAGATGAAGTTAAACTTATGCAAAAAAAAAAGTCATGAAAGAAGACATTGTATTTTCTGCCACTGACTTCCATGGCCTTACTGACATTACACCCCCAGAGGCAGGCTTCCTTTAGTGTCTATTTACGAAGTAAGGAAAATATGTATTCATCTCAAAATGACAAAGACAGTAATATTATTAAGGGCAACCAATTTTTTTTCAGGTACAGAAAGTTGCTGAAATTGCCCCACAATCTAGAAGACATCCTTGACGTTAAGGTAGCAAGACTGAGGCTGGGGTAGAGCGGATTGGAGGGGATGGGGCGAAGTAGGGGAAGAAGATCCTCACGATCAGGTCAGATTCCTTGGCCATGATCTTGGTAGCACATGAATGATAGTAGGAGATAAATATGCTAAGGCATTAAAGCTATTAGCCAAATTTTGAGCAGAGATGGAGGAAGCAAATAGCTAGTAAGGTTTTTTTCCACAAGAAAAAATTGTGATGGCATAGAGGGATGAGGGTATGAGGAGGGGTAATAAACTCAAATTTCAAAGGAAATATACTTAAAAAATTTAATACCCGTTTTTTTTCTAAATTTTAATTTTATGATAAAGGAGAAAAAGGGAATAGCCTTTTATTATACAAGTACCTTTTAAGTATCAATACGAATAGATAAATTACATTATGTTCTGGAATTACTGGCATTGAAAATGTGAGGATCTAGATTCAAGTGATTCATAATATTCAATAAATCCTTGGCTCCTTGTTAGCTTGCCAAACCACTGAATTTAGGTCGAGACCCTCATGTCAAGTTCTGAAGTAAATCGTTGTATTTTCTGGTATAATAGTGATATCGAACTTGGAATGATTAGTATTGAATTTTTAATACTATGATTACGCATTATCTTGATAAGGACATACACTGAAGTATGGTGTTGATGATGACGATAATATGAAGTCATTTTTGTGAAAAGCATATGAAGAGAGTAGCCCAACCTCTAACAAGAGATTGTTCATTGTTTTGCTATCACAGTTGATGAAGTCAACATCCTCCATAGGCAAACCACACTCATGAAGTAGTCGAAGCATTTGCTCCATCACAATGCTAACCTATAATATCATTAGATTAAGACAATAACAATAAGACAAAATGAGTAATACCAGAAATAACAACTAAAAATTGGAAGCAACTAAAAATCTGTGCAAAATAAGGAATCTTTGCAAGGGAAAATACGTAAGGAGATCATAATCATAATCCTATTACGTAAGAAGATAACGAGTAATTTAGAAGGAAAATATCGGAAGTTGTATATACCATAATCTTTCAAACATCCACCAAGCTAATTGAATATGTTGTATCATAACACTCTACAGGCCATCAATTTCTGCTTTATGCAGATGAAAAGATAACCATTTTGATAAGCAGCGTTAATATACAGAAATAGAAGAAACATTTAATCCACAGTAGACAATCGTTAACAGTTTAGGATTTTACCTACTCTGAAATCTTTTACAGTTAATCAACATTAACAGATCCAAGAGATTTTAAGAACATTTTATTAATTTAGATTGTATTAAGTACTTGCCATTCTGTCATGGCTTACACCTTCGTTTCTCCATATTGATATATGTTTCATAACCAAACTGGAGTTAGTTATGCAACTTCTGATACTATCCTTAAACGGTAGATGCTTTATTTGGTTTTGCTATATTTACACTAGCTAAAACAAATAACGGATATGCACTTTTGTAAGACATGCTGATGGAACAGGGCAATAACTTTCTCTAAAATAGGAACATAATAATGAGAATCATACTTCAGGATACACAATAATATTTAGAATATGGTAAAGCGACTAGTAGAATACCTTACTATCAACTTTAAGAATGGGTTTGTTTCCCATATAAAGTGCACCCATTAGTTGTAATAAAGGAATCTCTAATGGGAAATTGAACGGAGTAACAATTGCGACCTGCATGAATAATGATTTTAGTGAGTATTACCATCAATCCAGCAAAGTTGAAAAATAAAGGAAAGCATAGGCAGTACTATTCATAGTAATATGTACAACAGCCAAAAAATTTTTACTTAAAAGTTTAGACAGCTCTTATTGAAGCATAAACTTTCAATAAGAATACTGAATGTATTTAATATTAAGCTACACTTAATTAGTTTAATTTAATTGGAATTTCATGTCTCAAGAATAGTTCTTTCTTTTTAAGTTTTCCTGCAAACACCTAGTGAATAAAACTTTCCACTAAAAACAAATTCCAAGAAGCTTGTTTCAGTATCAATCTCTTTTAAATAACTCTGCTTACAAATGAGGAAATAGAGGACGAGTTTCAATCAGTCGATCCACTTTTCTCCTTCGCATTCAAATAGAAGCAAGGTATTAAGATAGATAGCGATCCTCTACTACTGAACTGATATCTGTATAAAGATAGCTCAATTCCAATTAAAAAAAAAAAGAATCGGAGCAAGATCTCATTCCCCTTTAGCATGGAGGACACGCTCCCTTGTAAGATGGGGCTACAATAGCAAACTGGGTAAACACACCTGTCAAGCTCAAGTTCTTTCCAAAATAAAACCAAATTGTCAACCATAAAGTCCCCCTAAAGAAGATGACAGAGGACTGGTCCACTAGATCAAGTACTTGACCATGCCTAGTCTCCTTTTTAAATCTTTATTCCAGCTTCTCATCCTTTATAGTTTCTCCTAACGAAATTTCTCATTTTGAAATTGGAATAAACACAATGTAATAAAGAAAAAGTGATGGGCGCCTTACAGGACCATACGGCCACCGAAACCCGTGGCTGCTTTGGCCAAGATGATTTCCAGGTACTGAAAATGATCTTGCAAGAAACCGAACCTGACAAAAGCATGACAATATTTGGAACTTTAACGGGTAAAAAATAATTCAAGGATACAACAAAATCATGGCTGACTGAAGAGCAACCAAGAAATAATTGTATCCATTACAAAGATAATGAAATCTTGAAAGATTTACATAGTTCTATAGAATTTAATGTCCATTCCACAGTAAAACTAGTGAATTTTGAACATATATATTATATATGTTTTCATATGTATATATATATATATATATATATATATATATAGAGAGAGAGAGAGAGAGAGAGAGAGAGCGGTTTACCTGAGATCATTCTCAGGTAAGGAGCATGAGAACGGACTTTTGGGTCGTTGGATTCCGACCCGACGGTGGGTATCAAATCAGTGAACCATCACTCACCCTTGTAGCCGTCAGATCAAGATCCAACGGCTATTGGCCTATAGGGAAAAGTTTAAATGAAATCGCTCTCATTTGTTTTATATGAGGCCAATTCAATTCGTAGCCGTTGGATCTTGATCTGACGGCTACAAGAGTGAGTGATGGTTTACACTAACTTACCCACTGATTTGATATCCACTGTAGGATCGGAATCCAATGACCCAAAAGACTATTCTCATACTCCTTACATGAGAAGGATCTCATATAAACCGTTCTCATATATATATATATATATATATATATATATAGATAGATAGATAGATACGAGGGGCGCTAGCCTGAGCATGTATTAAGGAAAGTTTCTATAATTTTAATTGGATGACAATCCAAAGGCCTAGCATGAGCTACGTGCAAGAAAATATCCTGCACATATGACTAAGGTCAATAGCTTAATTATCAATTTGCATCATGACTATCTGCCAAACACAAAATTAAGTCCTGAAAGGTAATTTAAAAAGACAAAAAAAAATGAAAAAAAAAAAATCTTTTTGGAGAATGCATGAAACAAATGTAAACTGTGAGACATCATGTACCTGATCGCCTGAGAAATTCTCTAGAAACTTCTGTGAGACAACAACCTCAGCAAGAGCCTGATTATAACTCTTTGGTGAAACTCTTTGTATCAATCTTGTGAAAAAATTTGATATCTAACATTGACACAAAACAAAATCAGAAACTGACTTGTTGGTAGATGATCCACTCTGTCAATATACGGATTTGTATAAAAGATGTGCAACCATATGAGAAGAGGAGCCAGGTCAATGTGTTGAACATAAAGAAAAAAAAACTCAGACATAAATGCTATAATTTACCTCTGGACGTGCAAGCATATTAGCAGCCTTAGCAGATACATCTCCAAGTAGAAGGTACCTGAGAAATATCGGCAGAGTCTTTACAAAGTCTTACAGTTGAAAGTCATATGTCCAAAAACACTTTTAACAAACCATGAATTTAAATAGTAGAGCTTGTTAAGAAAATGCTGAAGTGAAAAACAAAACACCATTAGATGCAGCAATAAGGACAATTCTTACCTCTCTGGAGATCTAAATGGATTGTGAAGGCCATATTTTGGACACTTAGACAAACTTTTGACGAATGGCTGCATAATGTTCCATACAAATTAGGACCACTTTGTTAGCAAAATGCAAATGATGGACTTCTCAATTCTTGTCTCGTTTATGTAAAATGTCCAGCTGATAATAAGATGGATGTTCACAAATAGGTAGAACCAGAAAAGAAGTCAGAAGCATTTCTCTTGGTTCTTGAGGGAGAAACAACAAAATATGTTACTGCAAAAAATGAATGAACATTCTCCCTCCATCCTAAAATAAGTGACACGTTAACACTACCCACTTTTTTTGGATGTGTCACTTATTTTAGGACGGAAGGAGTATAACACAGATCATGTGCCACATTTACCACACATGCCTCATTATACTCACAATATATACTCTGAGGTCATACGATATAGATGGTAACTAATGGGTTGCTGATTACATAGCATTGCCAAAGAGAAACGACTGGAAATGACAAAACTAGATGGATTGGAACAAACAATCCAGATATTCCATACACGTGAAATTCAATCACTGAAAAGGATTTCGCAAATGTATTGTCTTAACAGGAGTTTAGTTGTATTGCATATAGTTCAAAGAGATGAAGAACAAAGAAGGCAACAAAGTGATATTATCTATTTAACTTCAATTTAGGTTTGCAAACCTTGAATGTAACATCTTACAGAAGATATTCAACTATTACCTTCACTGCTGATTCAGGAACTTCAGCAATTTTAATGAAAGGTTCTCCATTTAAGGGGTTGACAATTGAATTCCACCTTGTTGAGCCATCCCATTTCCCCTGCACTGCATGAGGACATTATTCATTTCATCACGGCTACATCTTAACTAATGCAAATACCCTTTTGAAGTAACAGAACATTCTTGAAAAGTATATAGATGTTTTAACTTGTAATCAGATGTATAGTTGTAAATGTACCAAACAAGAGAAGATGGGTAGGCACCTTAACAACAAAATTGCTAAGAATATCAAGTTACTGTGAAAGAAATAAAGAGATATGCCGAAAAGCATGTCTTTATTGAAATGACAAGTAAACTATTTTTGGAACACTATTACTCCAGGGTGTCAAATAAATACTTTTACATCAAAAGTAATAATGTAACACAAATTTAATTTTTTTATTACCTAGGTTCTGAACTGTTGCTGGTTGGGAGCCTGAAAAGTCTTCAACAGATAACGTAGAGAAAGCTGACAAATGTAAAGACCTGTAATCCATTAAATATCATCATCATCAACATCATCATCATACGCCTTATCCCAGCTATCTGGGGTCGGCGATATGGATTATATACCGCGTTTGACTCTTATCGGAATCAAAATGGTACAAAATCCATACAAAGAAACATAGTGGCAAGTTTTTATGCCTGATGAAGAGGGAACGATGACAAGAAGATTCAACGCCATCATATTCATCATACACCTTTCCACATATGTGGATTGGCTTCATGACATGATGGTTGCACATTAAATATTAACCATCATGGATGAACAAACTTGATAAAAAATGGTTTCCCATTAAAAAAATACTCCCTCTGTTCCAAAATACTATGTACATTTGGAAATATTATTATTTCAAAATACTGTGTACATTTTGCCAAATCACATGACTTCCTCTTTCCAAAATTGGAGGAGACTTGAAAGGATTTACTAGAATTTTGTTCATGAACGATCCTACGAGTTGGACGGGATATAAGGGTGAAAAAGTCATGTGAATTCCTTGTGGGTTTCATGGTCGAATAAAAATATGAATTTTCTTAAATGTACACAGTATTTTGGAACGGAGGGAGTATAATTAAACACAAACAATTCCAACAAACTCTTCATTCATTGAGCAGTAAACAACTGATTATTATGAAAGACAATAATCATACGTTTCAAAAAAAATTAGCCTCATATCTCAAACACTCTAGAGAGTTTCCAGGTGGAAACTCTCTAGAGTTCCAGGTTGTGAAATATTGGTGTGGTGGTAAATCTCCTACTCTTTGACAGGAGAGTTCCAGGTTGGATCCAAGACTAGGTCATCTTACGGACAGGGGATGGGGGAGAGGGATTGGTTTCCTAGGTTAGGATAGGTCACTACCTGCAGGTAGTTGTTGTCAAAAAAAAAAAGAACTCTAGAGAGTTCTAATATTCCAAAACTCATTACCGTCATTAATCATAAGTACATGATGAAGTAAAGAATCATATTCTCGTTAAACACTTTTAACTCTTAGTAAATCATGTGAATCAACAAGAAAGTTACACGACTACCAAAAAAAAGAACAAATTATCGATTCTAATGTAGTTAGTTAACAAGTTAAATACCTTTGATGTTCAAAAGAACTTTAAACACATAAAGACAAGATCTTTCATCGATCTAACGAACAACTCATATTTTTCTTCCATGTAAAACATCTCTACATCGTGAGGCAGTTTCAAACACATTTCCAGTCTTACAAATAGCTACTGAATTACAATACAATAAAACAAAATCTTCTGATTAATAGCCTCTCAAGATAAATTATATCCACACACCAATAAATGATAAAGAACATTGGCATACCTGTGATGGATGAAAGAAGAAGCTAGCCGAGTAAGGGTCGTTATTTGGGCTTTTCTGGTCCTCATCTCTCTGCAAAACAAATCCAGTATCTCCATAACAAAATTTCTGAAACTAACCTGGCCACCGACCCAAATTGATGGCCAGTCTGGTCCAACCGGATTCAACCGACGGGTTAATCCGGCTTAGCACCACCCTATTAACGCAAAGTCAAACAATCTACCCCTCCCCTTCCCGTGTGCCTTCTAGGTTCACCTGAATCTCATCAAGCTCCTTCTTCAGCCTATCATTGAGCAAGGGGCTACTTGGACGCCACCTTCCCATAAGGCGTCTTCAATCAGAAATGGCCTTCCATTGGAAAAGGCTCTTGAAATGGCCTCCAAAAGGGCTTTTACCTTTCTGATTTCAATACACTCCCTCCATTCAGAATTACTAGATACACTTGATCTAAATCAGTTAATTTTGGTCATCAAAATGCATGCACAAACTCCGGACGGAAAGAATAGTTTGTTTCAATCATTCTCTTCCACTTGCTGTACGAGACAAAATAAAACTAAAAAGTTCGATTGATCTTCGATGCACAAACTTGAAAATAAAAACAAGATACTCAAGAATCTTGTATTATTGCCACTACCACCACCTCTCATCACCCAAATAACGACACTGTTAAGAGTTGAGCCTTACCTTGCTGGAAACTGAAGACGGGACAACGGCGGTGGCGACTGTAGACGGCAGGCCGGGCGATGGAGGGCAGCCTCCTCCACAACACAACAGCCGGGGAAGATGGACACGTAGCAAGCAAGGACCGAGTAGTATGGCGGCCACTGGGGGAAAATCTAAATCAAATCTAATACTGTTGTACTATAGGAATGAGCATTTAAGATGAATCTAATTAACACGTGACGTTATCTGATTGATATGGAAAATAAGCCAATAAAAAAGACCGTGACATGACATGATGGGGGATGGATGAGGTTGTGATTCCTATGGAAAGTGATAGTTGATTGTCGGGTTGGCCATGGCCAAATAACTACTAAATCCGTGTCAAACGGGAGGAGCGCAAATCTGCTGCGTTGGCCATTAGACTTGTGGCACGCTGTAGACCGTGGGAGGGCTGGGGCCGTCGGGTTGTATTGCACAGATGGATAATCACACGGTGGACATCACCAACTTTGTAAAAGGGTGGGCTATCACCAACTGAGAACATGGTACTTCATAGAGGACAAGATACTTCATAGAGGACAAGATCCCCTGCTAATATGCAAATTAGATGTGATAAAGGTCTGTTACGAGGGTTTAGTAAAAGTGTTGATATGGCTATAAGTGACCCTTTAGGATTCATGTACTATAATGCCAACGTGTTTAAATTCCACGCAACATAGATCCACTTGTTTTATAATGGACATACTCTTGATTTATGCACGGGCAACACTCCTAGTGCAGTAAAATTAACAAAGGCCATGTTAAAGGACACTCCGAAATTACCTAGCAACCGAAGATATCAATCAAACTCACTCTGAAAACCATTGCTCAAATCTCTTTGCGTGATGAAACATGTATGTAATCTAGCTACAACCTACTCACGTTTGAGGACATGCATGCATGCAGTGTGAATGGACTTTGTACACTCTAATTTTTGCGTTCACACACTCTCTAGTCCGCATATATATGCAGAAGGGCACCAGATGGCAAAGGCAATAAAAAGAGGCAAAACACATCACTATACTTATGGAGCCACTCTTGGAAAATGACAATGGCAAGGGATGGGAGTTGTTCTTCATCAGCCATTTACTTTCATTGGATTTTTTTAATCACATTGCCATCCAAGACTGAATGATCGATCCAGTTCAGTTTTATTGTATGGTGTCTGGCCCCCCCAACTTAGGTAGCTCATGTTACTGGTACTTCTCCATGCATGAGTGGCTTGTGAGCTGAAATCTGATTACCAGAATTTGAAATATGGGGAAGGAGATCTTGTTCTTGGCGTGGAAGAGACAGCTGAGGATGAAGGTGAAGTAAGGTCTAGAGTGATGGCTGGGTGAGTAAGGAAACTTGAGTCTGAAGGGTTGGGGAAGTAGAATTGATTTTGTCTGAGAGTGCTACTGGACCAGTTGAAGTCCAATCCTTGGAGGCCTGCGGAGGAGGTGGTTTGTCGCGAGGGCGATGAGCCGGACAGCTGTGTTAACGTTGTGGTGGCGGCGGTGGTGGTGGAGGCCATGGCAGCGGCCGAAGCCGGAAGAGGGTGGTTATGGGTCCCTTCGTATGTGGTGATATGTCTTCAGCACATCTCTGCACCTGTAACCATTAGATCAAGAACCAAATCATCAAATTTATGGACATGATAAGTGATAAATCAAAGAAAGAAGAGTATTTGATGAATAAGAAAGGAAGAACTTTTCGACCAAAATTGAATAAAAAGGAACTGGACCTGCTTTCTTACTGGGCAGCCTGGGGCAACTGTGCAACGATAGTAAGCTCTAGGGCATGGATTTCCTTTGCACATCTTCTGTCCGTATTTTCTCCATTGGCATCCATCCTTCATCTATGTATAACCAAATAACAAAATGAGCAGTTCATCAACATAGATAAGACTTTGGAGAGTCTTTTACCCGGGTTCAGGTCAATGTTTGGCAAAATTCCAAAACTTGAGCGTTGGCCTAAAATATCCTAAGTTCAGGTTTTGGCGTTCTATATCATGTGTTTGAGCTTGTAGTATGTGTTCTAAGCCTATTGTGTGTCGAACACACGATAATAGGCGAAAACTGAACTTTGGGAATTATGGTCAGATCATTGAATTTTGAGAATTTTGGCAATATTGACTTGAACCGGGAAAAAGATCTACTCCCCCGTCCGGATTTACTATTAACCTAGTTAGTACTAACTAAGTCAATAAAAAATCCGGATCTAACTAGGTTAATAATAAATCCGGATGGAGGGAGTATAACATACGCATATTTGTCCTCGGATCTAAATAGAAATGGGACTATTTTTTTTGTGCAAAGAAAGAATAATTAAATGGATAGAAAAATATTACTGACATTTGCTGAATCACATCTTGCTTTCACAGAAACTCTGGCCTTTTTCACATGGATCTGCTCAGATTCTTCATTGTCTCCCGGTCTGGGTGACTTGAGATCTTTGTTGGGTGGCCACGGTTGTTTGGACCCTTCATCCTTGTTTTCTTCACAGCTATGAGCTGTGTTCTGATTTGTCTCTTCCAACTTGAAGTCCAATTCAAGACTGATTCCCTTCAGCTGGTCATTATCTGCAATAACTTTTGATGACTTTTTTGCCATTTTTTCCATTCTAGTCTCGGTGGTAGTTCTTCCAAGGCTGAGAGAGAGAAGCTCTTCTGGTCCTCCATTCTCTAGGACAGAAAGTTTTCTAGGCTTATTGTTTTGATCTTGAACAAGATTATAGAACTGCATTTGAAGAGACTCATATTCCTTCATGATTCTTGATAGTAGTGTTTTCAGTCTCTTATTTTCAGCTCTCGCTTCGTCTATTTCGGCTTTGGCAGATTCAAGTTGACGCTACAATTTGAAAGAAATGCCAAAGCAATTAATATGCTAAAAATTTGGAGTAATATGTTTTGGAGGAAAAGGCTAGATGCACTACGCGCTCACATGCGTCAGCATGTGCAGGGCCATCTTGAGCCGTTGGATCAAGGTTCGACAGTACGCATTAATAGAGAGGGCGGGAAGGTAGTTCAAATCCGCACATCGATGCATATGAGCCTTAGCACATGTAAACGGAACCTTTTTATTTTTCAAGCATGTTGGTTCATGATTGTCTAAAAGATCGTTTGAATGTTGTATATAGTTTGATTGGTTTGAAGAGGATTTCTAATTAAGACGGTGAAGGTGAATGTTGGAAGAAATTCAAAAAATCACAAAATTTGATAATTAACTTACAATCTCATCATTCTGAGCAGGAGTTAGTGATCCTGATATTGCACTGGTCAGTAATCTCTCTTTCGAATTCATCGTTGAAGCCTGGTAACATATTCATAAGCTAAAGCAGTAAGCATCTCAAGAGACCATTGTCAACAAATTATCCAAAGAGACCATTCATGAAAGCAGATATTGGACATGGGTACATAAATTTAGCAAAATGTATTTCTAAAGTAAACTATTGTAACTAAATACCATAGCCACCTACTGCTGAAGTGCATATTGACTAACAAATGGTCTTTCTAATTACAACAACAATATAGTTAGTTACACTGAGCAATTGTTCAATACACAGTACTTGATCCCTCCCTCATTGATCTCTTCGTCATATTTGTAGCCACTTAAAGTGAGCCAAATGAAGCTATGGGGCAAAGTTTTTTCCAAATGGACCTATTAATATGGGCTGGAAGGAATACATAAAGTTGATATCCTGAGGAGTGAGGATGGAGTGACCAGCTGTGCATGCAATCACAAAGCCAATGCAATCTTTTGATTAAAAAACAATGTCAAGGGCTTAATTTTCACCTGTCTGCTAAATGGGTTGGAACTGTTCAGCTCAGGTGATAACCTTCCACTTAAATTTTAAGCCTTTGAGAATATCATGAACTTCAGATTTTTGTGGAGCATTCATTAAAAATACTCCCTCGTCACTTTTAATAGATACAGTTGATTTTCAAATAAACTAAAAAAATAGTACATTTGAAAACCAACCGTATCTATTAAAAGTGACCGAAAGAAGTAATTTATATCTAACACAAATTTTCCTTTGTAGTGGAAGAACTTATTAACTCAATCATCTTGATCCTTCAAAAGAGACAATTAAACTATCAGCAAGCCAATGAAAATCCAAAAGTTGTCTCCAATATATTTCAGATTTGAGGCTGATTGCACTCTCAAGTAACCCTAGACTTGTATATCTATACAGACTACAACATGCAACTCGACAATTAAAGACCTCAATCATAAAGGAAAACTTCATTCTATGCACAACTGAAAGGAAAACTGTACTCGAAAGACAAACGAGAGAGAGAGAGAGAGAGAGAGAGAGAGAGAGAGAGAGAGATATCAACCATTTCAATAAGACCACCATCTTCTTCCATTTCATTGACCTCAATCCACTTCTTTTCCTTAACACCAACATCAACCACTGATCTTCTTAACATCAACTCCATAGTCAAGAAGCTCTAGTCCCTCTTATCTTCGCTTGTGCTTTATATATGCCACTTCTTTCTCCAAACTGTTAAAAGTATTAGTCTCTTGCATGCTAATTTAACACAAAGTCTCCTAAACGTGACTATGCATAAAACAATGCAAAAACTAGTGTCGATCTCAACATGATGCACGTAATGAATAGAAAATCGATTTTTGTCAACTATAGGACAGATTGGAGGTGGAAAATGAGGGAGGTAACTTAAATTAAGGAGAAGACATGAGACTTTCTCATCCTAGCTCTAAGCTGCACTTCCTGGTCTTTCTTACTACGTCATATGCCTTCTAATACCAGTCAGAATCTGCTGCGCAAATTCGTCAATCAGTGTAGACGAGCTACAGTGTTGACTTTTGTTATAAATTGGTGTTTTTCGTAGCATGAAATCATCTGTTAATTTAGAAAAAATTTCAACGCAAGAATAAGACCACTATCTAAAACCCTTCGATCTCTTTTACTACAAGACTACAACTAATCTTATGTCCTAGTAGAACCTTCCAAAGGTATCTTTTAAGAATATTGTTAGCGTATGAAGATGTGTTCAGAATGTGACAACCGTCCGATCATGTGGACCCACAAGATCAGACGGCTGCCAATATGCACACGCTTTGAACACGTTCCCTGAAAGACGTTCATTCTCATTTATCAAATTTTAATAGTGAAAGGTGGCTTTTTGTAAGAAACATGCTACGACTAACCGGGTGTAGTTGGTGGGATGGCCATGACATGCTTCCTGAACAGAGATCCTGAGTTCGAACCCGATTCGTTGGCCACCCACCTGCGATTGTATCCTGATTTACCCGAAGCCCGATTCCTAGTGGGTGATTAGAAAAAAAAAAATAAAGCTAACTGTGGTTTAACACTTTTAATTGCATGTACCTGGTATAGAACCTTCCAAAGCTGATTTCACTGCCACTCTTCTCCAACGTAAGAGAGAGTGAGGGTTAGGTGCAAAAAACAGTCCAAATTTTGATTCTATTTTTGCATTATCTTCTAAAGCACTCTTAGCTATTGTGGTCCTATATGTGTTTAGACGGGCAGTGAGTAGGTGGCCGCTGGTCCTATAAATTGATTGGCATTTGAAGGTCTTTTCTTTGTGTTTGAAATCCTTTTCGAGTTGAAGTAGGGCATTACATATACGAACATTATAAATTAAGGAGCTAGCCGACCAACTCCATGATGTCGGATTGCACCTTTAGAGACTTACACCTATCAGGCTAATTTTTGTAATGAGTAAATTTGGAGGGAGAATGATCCCAACCTAAGTTAATAGGTTGAATGGCCTCCAAGTTGGCGCTTGCCTTCTTTTTTATAAGGTTAGGAACTGAGACAGTGTCTGTAGTAGACTGATTTGGATCAAAGGATCTCTAACCTCAATTTGCATCAGAGTTTGAATTAAAGAAGTGCATATAGGTTGTCAGGACATTAATTTACGTATATAAACAAACTAGTAATTAGTCTAATATACCAAATGCTAATTTCTAGTATCAAAATTGGATACATTGAGCACTCAATTCACATCATTGGCGACATAGATCTGACTACTTTAACAATTGAGTTGAAGAGGTGCAGAACATCGCTGCAAAATTGGGTTATTTATAAGGTGATAAGTTAGTTAATTCGTGTTAGTTGAGGAATTAATGTTTTCTCGGATCAGTAGTTACCGACCCACAATGTTATTGAGCAGATTTGAAGTTTTTTTTTTCTGTTAACTGCTTAATGTCATTGGGTTGTTGCCCAACCACAGGCATGCTTTTTTTAATTCTAAAAAAGTATTCTCAAATGAGTAAATAAAAATGTGATTTCGCTTAATCCCTTAGAAATTTTCAGTATTGTTACTCTGTTTTGAGTATTTCAACAAACCAAAAATAAATTAATAACATGAACTGACTTACTTTCTAGAATCATGGCATGTGATATGAAGGCTGTAGCCGACTGATCAAGTCTTTTTCAACAAAAACAAAAACAAAAAAATCAAATGATGCACTCATGAAGGAGACCAGGTGATGTGAAACTTTTGACCTTTAATCATTTTAAGAAGATTACACATTTCAAAAAACATTTATAATTTTATCTTATCATTTGAAGTGACTTTTTTAAGCTCGGATCTAGAACATTGAATCAATGATACCAAGGGTCCAACTAAGATATGCATCCATGAAAAGTAAGCACAAGTTGTTATTTATTGATAAAAAAGTTGTTAAATTATTGTCACGGTCTTGAAAAATTTAGTGACGGTCATTCTTCTTTTACTATGGTTTCCTATGTGTCGTCAAGACTCAAGAAGACTTCTATTATATGTAAATAGCTACTCTTTATTTATACTAATTGGCTGAGCAGAATCCCAGTTAGGTCAATGGCTAGTACTTCTAATAAGTTATTTTAATTTTTTTAATGGTTATATAGGTTACCTTACCCTTAAATCTACCTTCACAGTCGAGGAGAAGTTATTAGGTATGCACCGCATACCCGGAGGTTCTGCTCATCACCAATTGGTGATTGACATAATTTCTAATTTGTGGGTCCCTTGTGGGCCCTCATGATAAGCAGGGAAATCGTGTCAATCACCTGTTGATGGTGAACATGACTTCCCCATTCGCAATGCATACCTAATAATTTCTCACCATGGAGAGGTCCAAACCAGCTTAACTACCGCTGGATCAGCACAAGAATTTCTGTAAATGTGTGTATATTAATTACGCTTAGCTGAACTTTATTTCTAAAGATTAAGACCTTTCTTTTCTTTGGAGATTAAGAACTAGTTGTACGTTTAAACATCATTCCATATGCGATTGTTGAGAGTTAGGATCTACTTGTCAAACAACTTCGATCAGAAGATAAAAGATTAGCCTGCGTAGATCAGGGAATGCATCTGGCTCACTTTGAACTTCAAGAATTTGCATTGGCTGGTTGGTGAAATCGTCACTTCAATAGGGCTTTGCCGCACCATATTCCAATACTAGTGAAGTGCACATAAATCGACCGGAAATGGTGAAATAGGTGTAAGACAAGGATGATTGAATAAGGGCCATCACTGATGGTGCCATACTAACCATCTCCTAGTTCTACTCATCCGTACAGCATCCACGCAACCTTGGCAAGAGCTGTCCTAGCATTCCTGATTTTTACATACACAAACAAGAATAGAAACAACTACATTACCAAAAGCCATGTGAAAGCCTGTTCAATCTTTTTTTTCACCCCATGATGAACCAAGTCTAGTCTAAACCCCACCCCATAACAGAGCCACCCAAGATGCCCAGTCATGGATCGAACCAAGGACTTCACCCTTTCCACAAGAGATTTCACCACCACGCCAACAGGTGGGTAAGCACATGCTTACATATTTGAACCTTATGTTATATGTAGTTGCATTTTGATATATATATATATATATATTGTTCACACTAAGAAAAGCAAAGGCTGAAGAAGAAGCATCTTAAATTTATATGAAAACTGTATTATTCAACTCCACAGTCCATAACTCTAATTTCTTATGGAATGACTAATTACAAACAACATAACAACATTACAAAGAAGCCGAAACTTTTGGCTTTATTTGAATTGCATGATAAGAAAGAAAATTTGACAAATATGCCCGCATTAGAAATACAAATAATTAGTAAAATTACATACCAAAATTTTAGTATGTGCTCTTTGTTACTTCATAATTTACACCTATGATACTTTCATCAGTTGATGGAAAGCTTCCTGAGGTAGGTCAATTGAACCTACCTTGTAACATCACCTCCATAGCATTTTGCAAGCACATTTTTCCTCATAGCAGAGACGCTGTGGAAACAAAATAAACAAGTCAAACAAGTTGGATAAGATGACATCTCCATCCCACATTAATAGTCCGATTTGGCTTTTCAATTGAAAAAACCAAATCTCTTTTTACATCGAGAATTCTCTGCAGATGAAGAGATGTCCTATATCTATACACAAACGCTGGTTAATAAAGAATACGCAAGAAAATCACTTCGAATCTTTGATGCCAGAGTGGCTTAGAACCAATAGTTCGTTATCTACTAAAGTGGGACAGAGGGAGTATTTTTTACTCGTTAGTCCAGTGGCCAGCAGTTGCTAGGGACAGTAAAGAAACTAATTTCAACTCCCACCACCACGAAGAATCAAACCCAAGGCACCTTGAAACCTGTCCCACACCTTTCACCACGTAGGCAAAGGGTGGTTGACAAAAAATTTGTCCATTATTAATGATATCCAAATACATCAACCTTCAAATACTATCGGACACCAATATCACTTGCTATAATAAATTAGTGCCCATAAGCAATTCAACCTCTTCATCACAGAAAAGATAATTTCTAATGTTGTCATTCTATCTGCAATATAGTTTTCTCATTTGACAAAGAAGTTAAAAGAGATTAAGAGGCCATGGGTGATTTACTGAGAACCACCAATATCTAAATACCGCTCTCAGTTGCTGCCAAAGGAAAAACAAAGCCATTATAGTGTTGATCTGCCAGCAAAAGTTGAAGGATCTCTATGGGAGATATGAGCCATAAAAGTATTTCAACTAACGCATTTGATTGCCACATTTGTATCATCAGCATTAAGAGCTTGTAATGGTATCTCAGCTCATGTGAACAGACATTTGCACACCCAAATGACTAAAAGGTTGCCTATGCTTAAATTACATTACTTCTGGACGCTAACAACTCCAACCAAAATCAGTAACATGCAGAAATAGTAACTGAAATAATATGTAATCAACAAGATATAACAGTGCTTATGCTTACATCTCTCTAGCGATAACCTTTGACCCAATAGCAGATTGTATTGCTATCTCAAACATTTGCCTGTCGGACATACAAAATAAACGATATCATACATTATTCAAAGACATTTTCCCACAAAAGAAAGACCAGTTTGCAAGCACTAAAACTAGTAGGCAAACCTGTCTATAAAACTCTTCAACTTCTCCACTAGTTCACGGCCAATCCTTTGGGCTTTCTGGTTATGAACAATGGTAGTCATTCCATCAACAGGTTGACCATTTAGAAGGATATCATGTTTAACCAAATCTGAGGCTCGGTATCTGCCACACAAAGATCATGAATAAAAAAAAATAGAATGAATCTTAAATTAAAAAAAACAACAACACAAGAGACAGTCCGTATTTAAGTCGCATAATGAAACTCGAGACGAAAACAGTGTAACCATGTCATAGGCCTACTGAACATATTAAGTAAATATATTAATTGAACCATAAACAACAAAAACAAAGGAGTCTACACCTACTCGGTATCTTCATAATCAAAAGGAGGCATATCCTGAAGTAATACTTTTTAATTCAATGTAGAAATCCACAATGATTTCTCTCAAAGGAAGACGATATTTCGTTGAAGCTCGTTGGCTGCAAAATGAAATTCACAAAATAGATAAGCTTGAATTATTTACCAAAAGGATGAGGAAAGAACAAATTTTTAATAAAAACAACTCCAACTGTTCTCCTCTCCTCTCAGAGCAAATAGTTATAACCGGCCCAACATATCTGGAAAAGAACAAACATTGATGAATCTTCCAGTTTTCATAATATATAATAGAATGCCTGAAAAAAAAGTAGGGCTTTCAGGCAAGGGTTAACATTGAGTGAAGAAGACATATGAAGAAACTTATCTTGAGCAAAACAAAGAACGAAACTAATACAAACAACAGTGAGGACAATTGAAAGAAAAGGAAGTAGAGCTTACTCACTAGGAAATATAATGGTAGCAATAACTGAAGGCTCCCAACATGCTGTTACATGTTTTCCAGGGTTTGAGGACAACTGTGCAGGATTCTGAACTTGCACTTTGCTGAAAGAAACATTCAACATGAATAAAATATAACATGGTGTTATCAAATCATGTAGTACAAATACACATATCTTCCATCAGAATACTCAAATATATAAGGTACAGTTGGGACAGTAGATATAATGTAAGAACCTTGCTCCTACAAATCCAGGATTAGCCACTTGAGTTTATAGATTAAGGAACTAATAAGAGCCAAATGCCCAGCTTCAGGCATAAATTCTAAAAATAAAGATTGGAATCTCATATCACGAAAGAGTCAGGCTTAGATTTTAGTGTCCAAAAAGATAAAACTAGAAAGTAGGGGCGTTAATGAGCCAAATCACGTTGCATCTTGCTTGAGCTAGGTTCAATTTCAGGTTTCACCAACTTGAGCTTGAGCACATAGGATTAGCTTATTTTGTACTCTTCACTATAATTTATATTTTAAAATTAACTAATAATAAGACATACAAATGTCATCAATATAATATCGATCAAATTATAGGAAAAGGCTTAAGATTTAGAAAATCGAGTATTCTGTGACTCAAGCTGAGTCTGTTCAAGCTCGGGTAGACGGGCTCAAGTCAAGTAGAAGCCAACAATCAAGCTAAGTCAAGCCAAGTTGAGCTAGCTAGGCTTGCTTCTGACCCTACTATGTAGGGAAAAGGCAGTTTTTATTTATCAAAGACGTGTTACCAGATAAGCAACTCCTTTAGAATCAACCAGGGACACCACATAACGAACAGAACTTAACAATTAATTTGGTAACCACGATACACCCTATGGTTCATATCCATATGCTTCTATGCAATGAGCAACGATAAAGAGACCCATCTACTATATTATTGATACACATTCCACATGCCATATGCATCATAATGAGCTCACTTCAATCCCCAACCAGAGTTCTTTTCCAATTCCCATGTAATCCTCCCAATGGATACTCTCGGTGCCTGCCTCCATTTAGGTAGGCTGAAAATCCATGATCTAGCCGAGATATGGATATTCTTGAAAGTTGATGAAAATAAAGAAAATTAAGTTAAGTTCATATAAGTAAAAGGGAAAGTCATGGATATTTTTAACAGGTCAACATATGAGGCCATGAGATGTCAAGGAAAGTTTTTAGAAGAAAAGATTATCCATAGAGGAATCTTCGGAGGATCTCGGCCAACATCCTCTTCTAGAAAATTTATTTCACCACCTTGGCATTGACTTTCCAAAGTCATGGTGGTGGCTTTCCATGGTCATACATTTCAAACAAAATCGGGTACGTTTAAGAAAGATTGACATCAAAAGCTTTTAACTAGGTCTCATGTCTTCAGCTTCTAATATTAAGGGAACATTTTTTTGTGTGTGGCCGTGAATAATTAATTGATTATAACTTATTATGTGAGCATCATATTTAAACTACAATAGCATATGATAGGAACATATTCAGCACCCATGCCATACCTGCTCTAGCCGTTGGTGAAAGACATCCATGTGAAATACACCCAAGAAGCCGCACCTTTAAAAGCTATAAGGAATAAGCAATTCAGTCTCACAAAGATATATAATAGCTTCTAATTGGAAACCTTTGTATACTTGAAACCTAGGCCAAGTGCGGTGCTGCTTTCTTTGGTGACAGATACACTAGTATCATTGCATCTGAGCTTCTCTATTGCATTGTTAAGAGCTTCAACGTCTGACCCATCAGCAGGATAGAGACCAGAAAACACCATATGCTTTGCCGGCTTGAAATCTCGAAGACATAATAAGAAGCGGTGGATAAAGAGAAGATTAAAAACATAAACTTCTGATAAAACATTAATCTAAAAAACACAACACATAATGAGCACTTTCAACCACATTGCGATATCTTATGCAAAACCATTATCCAGTCCCACCATTTTAAATGTGTGAAAATCTGTTAAAAACCATATTGGCAATAATTACAAGCAACAACTAGGGAGCGGAGCCAGATCAATTTAGGAAAGTCGGTTAGTGGGAGCAAAAACCATAACTAGATGTCAGTCTTAGATCGGAAAGCTCAAACCTTTAAGAATTAAGGTAAGTGAACAACTAGGGAGAGCCAGATCAATTTAGGAACTGAATTTTGACAGCTCAAAGCTTGAGCCAAAGATATTCAGGTTCCCTTTCAGAGGAAGAACTTGGAAGAAATTGCTAACAACACTTTTGCTTGAACCAGAGTTCCCCGTCACTGCCACAATGTCAACAACAATAAATTAATAAAACTGCAGTATGACTTTAGAAACAGAGAAACCCTGGTCAAATGTCATGCGTCCACATCCTCTTCAGTATTCTCTTTGCAACCAGCCTTGTTGAAGCCCTGTTGACTTCGCCAAAGTTAAGATTGCATAGATTTGTTTGGAAGATCTTAGAGAAGAACATCGGATTATGATTGCTGACACATACAAGGGAAAAAAACAGGCAAAGTCATGGTTGGAGAAAAAACTTCAGTTTGTACCAGGATCACATGCAGCCTAATGGATCACAATGACATCACTCACCATTAACTCTGGAATTTAGAAAGGGTAGTTGTGGAACAATTCCCCTTAATCAAGATGTCCCTTTCTTTAATTTGTCAATTGTTATATTTGATAACTGATGCAAAATCTACAAAGAAAACTTAGCGGAAAATGGCCGCCTCCAATACTTCAAGAAAAAAACCTGAACTTGCTACACCTAAAGAATTTCAGGTCCCACCTTCCAGTTCAAACAGATTGAAAATTTTGAAGGTCTTATCAGTTGGCAAAACCTTCTTTTACGCAAGAGTAGTCACATAACATGTCCTATAGGTTACAACTGACAGTAATTCAGGATTAATGGATTGGCAAATTAACAATTATGTAGTTATTCTTTTGAGCGCTTGAACTTTTCCAACATTCACGAAAGAAATTCAGGTCTTCCTCATAAATCAGAAAATACGAATAATAAATTCCTATAAAGAGATCCAGAATCTGGACTCTACATCATCGATTTAAGCATGGAAAAGTAAAAATAAAATCCAGTTACGGACCTGGATAGCTTTGTATGAGGATGAAAATGATATTCCATAGGTTTAGCAGATCTTTACACTAACTGGGTGTTAAAACTTCGGCCCCCAATATATTTCCATAAGCCTCCAAGCTTTTAGACAAGATTATAAGCTTGTTTAGGCAATATGGATCCTATCAAATGGTGGAGATTCACTACCACATGAAAATTCACCACTTCGGTTGGGCTTAAGATAACTTGACGGTAAAGATCACTAGGTATAAATTATAAAAAAAAAATATCACTATGTATAAAAATGTTGGACTACATTGTACTACTAAAATTATACAAAATATTCGAAAAACTCAAGTTACCTAACATCGGATCTACATGCTGATAGAGTTACATGAATAACAAAAAAACAGAGTAATGGCGAAAAATAAAGACATTTCATGCACCAAAAATTTGACAATAATTACCAGGTAAGGGCTCAACAGAGCTTTTGGCGTGATCGAGTGTCTCCAATACGTGCATCTTTAGTTGACCACATGCCACTAATAACATAGCCCACTTGTCCAGTGTAGAGCATCCCCGTAGGCTTAAGTTCTGGGTGCATTATTCCATCCAAAGCCTCATAAACATGCCCAGTTGCTGCAGATGTAATCGTGGCCCCCTTCCGCAATGATCCATCAACAATCGCCACATGGAAAATTACTCCTTCGAAGTCATCATAATAGGAGTCCGGCAATAATATTCGCAATCAACGTTTCCTGAGGGAAAAGGAATCCGCTCTACGACAGCCGGAAGAACATGCTCAAGACCCTGTCCTGTTTTAGCAAATGTTAGAATTGAGGTCGAACATTGATTTCAACTGGGCTTTGACATTGATTTCAACCGGGCTTTGACATGATCAGGTCAGCAGTAGGCTGGTCAATTTTGTTTATGACAGGAATGATTATCAAGTTCGATTCAAATGCAAGATAAAAGTTCGCCACGGTTTGTGCCTGAACACCTTGGGCAGCATCAACAAAAGTTGCTAGGGATCTCGAAAGAGTCCATCTATCCTGACCCATTTTCAATCTGGTATTGAAAAGTGGTCACCAAAAGATTTCCCATCTCGAAACTTCGTAGCTGAAGGCAACATGACCTGGCGTGTCAGTGAGGTTGAGAAGAAAATTTTGTGGCTCTTGCTCCCTTATTAGAAATAACATCTGGATGACAAATCACATGCTTGTGGAACATTGTAGCAGTCTGAGCCTTGACTGTAATTCTTCTTCCTCGTTCTACCTGATTTAAGAGTAGATAATCAGATAGCCAACAGTCGGAGAAATTTATCAAATAATAATTAAAAAAAATTATCGATCGAGAAAAGTTTTTATAAAATTCCGATCCAGTTATCTGTAGGCATTAGTGCCACTCTGTTTTTTTTAAACTCTGGCCCCAAAGATTTTTTTTAAACCTTGACCCGAAAGGCCTCTCTTGTGTAAAGTGAGAGTCATCAGTTGAGCGGCCGCCTCAGTCGTTGCCTTTGAGAGCTTTAGGCTCTTTTAGTGGAAGAAACTTCAATAATGTATATCTCCCATATCTCCCTCATTTCTGATATGTTCTCGCCCCTTTTTTCTTTCTTCTTTATTTTTAGTATTCTTTCTTATAATGTGATATGACAAAGATGGTGAGCCAGCGTATGCTATTTATTGTGGATTTGTAGTATTTTTTTATATGATATCATGATGATAAAAAAATATTAAAATAAAGAAGAACAAAAAAAATTAACAAAAACGGATTAGAAATAAAAGAGATATGATTCAGTGAAGTGTAAATACTATTGACAATAAAGTTGTGTTGTGCTTACTTATAACTATTAAAATAGGATAAATTTTAATGAATCATATCTCTTTCATTTCTAGTCCATTTTTGTCAATTTTTTTTCTTCCTTATTTTTAATGCTCTTTCTGATCATCATGATATCATAATGATCTTGATATCCTATCGAAAAAAATACCATAAAATCCACGATAAATAACATGCGGTGGCTCAACATCTTTGTGATATCATCATTATAAGAATGAGCACTAAAAATAAAAAAGAATGAAAAAAAGACAATAACGAATCAGAAATGAGAGAGATATACATTGTTGAAGTTTGTCTAACTAAAATAGCTTAAGGCTCTTGAAGGCGTCGGTTAAAATGAGAGGCGTTCAACCGACGCCTCTCATTTTAGATAACCAACGCCTTTCGGGTCAAGGTTTAAAAAAACCCATGTTGCACCAGCGCCATGTTAGCGCTTGGATGGCTATCATTTTGTAAAAACTTTTCCCGATTGGTAATTTTTCTTTTTTTAATTATTATTTAGTAAATTCCCCATAAACAATTGTTAATGCCATAAAAATACTTAAAATAGATACATTTGGTTTCTAAAACTAACTAACTACTCCCTTTGTTCCAAATTACTATCTACATTGTTGTTATTATTGGACCGTGGGGCCTACAAGAAACTCGCGTGACCTTTACCCCTCTCTCGCACTCCCAAATAAACTTGACACCTTTTCTGTTGTCACACTCTGCCACCATAGCTTGCGTCGGAAACCAAAAATGCTGAGGTTGTCCGCCCACTACGGTGCCGGCAGCCGGACTCCTGCCTCATTCTCCCTGGTGCGCCGAGACCTGATCGTTTAAAATTAAACCCTTGCAAGTGCACAAGGTAATTGTGCACTACAACGAGTATCAAAGGGTTGTCGAACCTTAGGGACGGATAAATATTTTACCAAATTTAAGACAAAAGTGGCAGTCTTTATTTAATCTAAGGAAAACAGTCAACTTTATCTAAACGAAGCTCAGATTAATCAATATGGAAAGTATCAAGGCTTCGAATCCACCATAATAAACTAATATATCGTCTCTTTCTCTCTTTGAAATAAATTCCTAATTGTCTAGCTGCTCTAGCATATTCCTCTCGAAGATACACTTGTCAATTCAAATTATAGTGCTCTCCTCTCAGACGTAACACATAAATCAATTAAGCATATAGAATTGTAATCTATCTCTCTCGAGTATAAATTAATGAATCCTTACTAATATGTGACACCTCAGACCACTCACGTTCCTCTCGGACACGTAAGTGTTCTTTCATATTGAAATCTAATTAATTCACTCTTGTCTCTTTCGAGTAGAAAGAACAAACTTCAATTAATCAACTTTAATTACATAATAAAGAGAGAAGAAACTATACAACCAGTCTATTGGGCTTCATCTATGCCTTGAAAGAAATCGCATTGGAGAAGAAATTATCATCATGTTCATCATCATCTTCTTCTTCTTCTCTCATTTGCTCTAGCCTCCAAGGTCTCTAAAGGAACTCAAAACTCTATTCTCTAATGCCCAATACGTTGTCCCTTAAGGCATATATATAGGAGTGAAGGAAAACCACAAAATCTTTTTCCAAATCCTAGTAAAAAAAGGCCTTATTTGAGTTTTGCGCATACTCCGATCGATCGGCACTGTTCATCGATCGATCGGTTATTATTCATGAAAACATTCCAGTAGATACAATTGATCGAACGGTGATGATCGATCGTAATTTTTTTTAGGCTATCAATCACCTCATTTGGCCGATCAATCGGTTACTATTCATATTTTGCATCACAATCTTCCAATGGTCATAACTTTTAGTTCCGAACTCTGAATTGTGCGCAGTCGGTGGCATTGGAAAGCTGACTTCTTGAAATTTAAATGAAATATGAATCAATCTAATCAGAGATATATATATGAAGTTATGAAGATTCAACCATTAGAGTCATGTTTTCACTACATTTGTAGCTTACACTTGTTTTTCCTACAAAAACCAAAACTGCATTAAAACATCACTAAATATAATCAAAATACTAACATAAACATAAGTTTTGGAGCTACTAAAATGCATAATTCAAGTATAGATCATGACCCACAAGCCAAAATCCATCTTCGTCTCAGGCTGTCCCTGTCTTTGAGACTAGGAATCACCACAGCTAATCCAACTGTTTCAGTCAAAGGTTGGAGCTTTGGGAGATTCAGTCTAAACTTCTTCCCGTCACCTAAACTCCTTCCCCTCAAAACCCCATTCCCAAACACACTTCCTCTCCCCACCAGCGTCCTCCACCTCCGCAGTATCTCTATCAAGTTGTCGGTCGTCCAAAATGATGAAACTAGGCGTTTGTGAGCTCCAACACTAGACACAAACGCACTCCCCTTGTGTCTGACTTCGTCCCATTGCCCATTAGAAGCGGAGGCCGTGCCAATTGCCCGTCCAGCTCTTCTTCTTGCCCCCACTCATCTGGCTCCTGTCCAAGACCATTCCATTTTCATCCACACACCTTGCTCCCTTTTATACTTTCTTCCATTGAAATACGAATATGTTTGATCAGTTCAGTTATGTAATCAATTTACTCAAGATAGTTGACTTAATTCGATCGCCATGCTTCTTCCTCTTTGGGCACAGAAATTCAACATGTTTTGCTCATGTGAAGATGGAATTCAAAATTCACCATGCTTCTTCCACTTAATTCTTGTGAAGGTGGGATTTAGTCTGTAGGGGGGGGGGGGGGGTATTCTCAGCGGGGTTCCCTTTGTGGGTGGCATTTTTATGGGCTCTTCAGGCCGGATGCCTTTGCTTGGCTTAACAAGAAGTCATGTGATTAGCCAAAATGTACACAGTATTTTAGAACAGTGAAAATTTACAAATGTTCACAGTATTTTGGAAGGGATGGACTATTTTTTAGTTCATTCTAGAAAAGCAAATTCACTGTCAATTCAGCCCTCTTTCACATGAAACTCATTTGTTTGGTGAATATGTAGTGAATTTTTAGTTCATGTGAACGAGCTCTTTCAAGGTGAAATAGCTCTTTCAGGTGAAAGTACTAGGGAGGACTTTCACATGAATTTGTACGGCTGGAAACTTGCAGATGAAATTTTTTCATCTCCGAAAAATATATTTCTGCCCTCTTCTCCCCATTTTCTTCTAACTCCCCTATGCAGCCTCCAGGGTCATGCACAGGCCAAAAGCTTCCTCCCATGAGGCTCACAGGAAATGGGTACCTGTTTCTGGGTGTAATGACTCTAAAAGAAGCATGAAGGTGCCTTTGAATGAGTCCAAGTCTGATCGGCGTGTTTCTACTGCTGGTGGCGGTGTTGCTACAACTGGTGTAGCAGCTGCTGGGGGTGGTGGGTTGGTGAATGGAAGGAATTTGAGGTGTTATGAATGCAGGATGGTGGTTGATCCAATCCATGGCGCGGCAAAGAATCATGCTTTGAGGAATAGCATCTTTCCATGCCCCCATTGTGGGTAGATTTTTGCTAACTCTGATGGTTTGGAGCATCATCAGACTCTTAGACATGCTGGTATGCTGTTAATGTTCTTCCATTTGCTTCTTTTCTTCAATGTGGGTTTTTAGTTTTTCTTTAGATGGAGTTCTGCATTTTGAGATTTTACCTCTTTTATCTTCTCTCTATTGTGACCCTGAAAAATGCCAATTTGGAGATGTTTGATTGTTGAATGGCTAATGATTTTTCTTTTTCTTTTTTTATATATGATTGCTTCCAGCTTTTAGTTGTGGATGATATTGTCCTGAGAATGGGCTAAAAAGTTAATGATATACAAACTTCAGTGTTAATGAATGTGTTTTTTTCTTCAGTTTTAATACCAAAATGAAGCATGAAATATACTGGGCATAATGGATAATGGTGGACAAACTGATTTATGATTTTTAAATACATATACACAACGAAAACATAAAATGCAGTGCTAGATTTGGTCTTCTAATATTTCATGTTCCTTCTATCATTTATAACTTGAAGTTAAGATGTAGATCGTGGTCTAAACTTTGTTGCATTTTTTCCAGCATTATGTAAGGCATAACACTCAGATGTGATATCTCTTTCATCTTATTTATTTTTGCCTCCCAAACCATTTGTGAATGTCTCAATATTTCTTATTGTCTATTTTCTAATGATTTCTTTTCATCTGAAACATGCAGTATCTGAACTGGGTCCAGAGGACACTAGCCGACACATTGTAGAGATTATATTCCAATCAAGTTGGCTAAAGAAACAAGTTCCTGTCTTAAGATAGACAGGATACTCAAGTTCCATAATTCTCATAAGACGATTACCAAATTCGAAGAAAAAACTAACAGTCTTCTTAAGAAACACCCTAGATGTATTGCAAACGGTAATGAGCTTCTGAGGTTTCACTGCACTAGCTTTGTTTGTTCAATTGGGATGAACATTGAACGGCTCCAGTAACTTGTGCAGTTCAATGCCAAATTGCAATGTCTGTAACATAATTAAAAACAAGTTCAAGGTAGAAAGGATTGAAGGAATATGTACAACTGCAACAAGCGCAAGGCTCATGACAATCATGGATTGTGTCGGAGGAAGAGAAGAGGGCAATGCTGGTTTGCCATACTGGTCATGTGAGGGGTAAAATGGTCACGTTCTAAAAATTCTGTGCACTGTAGTACATTCACTATCCAAACATACTGCTAATTTTATTCATTTAAAAAATTTCACTATCCAAACATATTTTACATTCACGGTGAAAGTCAATGAATTTTTTCACCTAAATTTACTTTCACATTCATTACTTTTTCACTATCCAAACAGCCCCGTACTATTGAATTATGATGGAGGGAATGCATTGAGATATTTTACCCACCAAGAAGACACTAATTACAATGGTCAATAGAGAGCCTATTGAGAACCTATGAATATACAATTGTCAATGCCATAGTAAAACTCCTTGCATCTAACTTTAATAGATGTATTTTGCATGCAAAAACAACTAATTTTTGGTTAACTTTGAAAAAATAAATCTATGTATCAAAATCGGACAGAGAGAGTACATTGATATTTTTTACCAGCCAACAAGACATCAAAATTGCAAGCACAAGTTGTGCAGTAACTTGCCAATATGAAACATAAATGTGATCTCCACAACCAGAAATGCATTAAAAATAACGAAAATCCTTGTTTAAAAAACCACTAGTGAACAAAATCCACACCAAAACAAAATTTTGTAGCATCTAGAGTCACTAAGAATAATAGTAATAAACTCTTTTTATTACTCATCCAACAACTGCCTTACAGAGGATTCTTCGGGGTATTTGTATTTAATTGAGGTCACCCTAGAAAAGTTAGATAGGATGGACGAGTAGGACTTGAGGGTAGGAGTATGCTAACACAGTAACCTTCCTAACAGACAACTTGGATGTAGATAAAAAAAAAGATTTCAAGAGAATACAAACCGAAAGCTCGAAAGTTTTTGAAGACCAGCTGAAGGTGGGAATCTAAAGAATGTGAGAAGAGGGCAAAGAATCCCCCAACGGAGAAGCAGACAGAGGTGCCCCCCCACGAAAAGCAGCCAGAGAAGCCACCCACGAATAAGGCACCCACGGAGAAGCCAAAAAAAACTCCAACAGAGATGGCACCAGAGACGGCCGTAATGGAAGAGGAAGAAATACCATCAATTCTAACTCCACCTGTTTCAACCCGTCACAAGGTTACAAGACACAAATCATTGAAATGAGGTAACTTCATGTTTTTCAACACATGTATGTAAAGTTGTGTCATCGAAGACACGATTTTATATCTTCGAGCACACGACTTTTTTTGTATCGTATCCTCGATTACACAATACCACTTTCAAAACATACGATAGCAGAGGTATCGTGTAATCGATTACATGATATTAGTGGTATCGTGTCATCGAGGACACGATAGCAGTGGTATTGTGTCATTAAGGACACAATAGTAGTGCTATCATGTATTCAAAGACACGATATATTTAAAGTCATGTCTCCATGACACGATATTTTTATAAGTCCATCTTTAAGTTGTCTTTACCGCGTTGTAGAGATTAAGCTTACTCCCGGTTGGGCAAAGAACATAGAGAACTTTCTCTAACGATTACATGAGGAAGTAGAAGAGCAACCGTAACAAACATTGTTATTCCTAGACGCTCCTCATTTGCTGAAAACAAACATGTGACTTTTAGTAAAGGCAAGCGAGGTTAGAAAGGCACCTCCACCAGCTAAACAGGAAGATGAGAAGTCCCCCAAGGGGGAGGAGATGTATCCTAAGGGTGAGGAGATATCTCTTAAGAAGGATAAAACAGAGGTTGATTGTCTATTCTTTATGACTAACCCAGAATTGTTTGCCTGTCTTGGTTTTATTATGGGGAAGAAAGAGAAGAAAGTGGACTATGAAGAAACTATATTTGATTATGAACAACTTTTTGACATGATTGCAGAAGTGTTGTCTGATTTAAAACCGGAGGGAGAAGAGAAGGAAAAGGGAAAAACGGTGGCAATACTAGACGTTGATGCATATGAAGAATGTCCTCATGAAGACTTTCCCGATGAATATTTGGACATTGAGTTTTGCTTTGAGATGGTCATTTTAAAAGCAAAAGATCAACAAACGATTATCAACGGGATGATTAACACAAGGGATCCGTATCCACTGGATGCACTCACGGATATCGACGACCTAAGTTTGCTGCAAATAGCTAAAATAAACTCCAATGTACGTATATATGATTGTCTTTTTTCATAGTTGTAAAGTCTTGTATTCGAAGTACCCGACTCCGTTGTGAGTCATCTTCGAAGACACAACTATTTGTAATATCATGTGCACATTGTCATATAACTGCACTAACCACTTATTTTGTTCAAATCCATGCAGGTGATTGATGAGTTATTCAAATTGATAAAGCAAAGGAATGAGAACAACGTAGGCATGTATCTATTCTCTTTTTTTGGAAGCCACGTCATTCAAAAATATATTGAATATGTAAGCTTGCTAAAGTCATTTTTTTACACTAGTATTATAAGTAATGCCATGCACTAACCATCACAAATTATACTATTTTGTAGGATTTTATCCCCGGCGGCGATAATTCAAAGCTGACACATAAGTTACTAGAGGACTTGCTTATAGGAATCACAAAATATGTGCACTATGGTTTCTTCTCAATCCATACTTCCAACCATTTCTACTTACTGATTCTACACTTCCCCACGCAACGTTGGCATTTCTATAATCCTCTAGAGGGGAATCTAGTGTTATACCCCCACCACAAGGAGGTTGTGGAAGTTGTAGTGGAATTAATGAATGACCTACTCTAAAGACATTTCAAAATCAAGGGAACTAAAACAATGGAAGTTGTCCCAGATCAAGGATGCACACTTTCAAAAGAATTCCTCCAACTGCAAAACTTTTGTAATGATGTACGCGATTCAAATGGCATCAGGGATTGAACAATTAATGTCTGATCAGACGACCATAACAATGCTATTTCGGCATATAATAACTGCAATTCTACTTCGAGTAAGATTGAGATGGAATTTGACGACGACTATGATTGATGGATGATATCTATAATATATACACATTTTTATATGCGTTTCTACCTATACGTTAGTCATAATTTTAGTTGAAGTAAAGATAATTAATGGTTATTAATGTTAAGTGGGCAATTAGAAGTTTAATAAATAAATGCGCTTAAGCGATTATTTTAGATGCATTAATTTGATTTAATGGATTTAAATTTTATTATACGTCTAATTTAATATTTAATTTTATTTATGTAGGCTTTGAGAGTTTCAAATACAGATCGGCAAAAGTGAAGCACGTCAAGCAGTTTTTGTGAAGATATTAGATCCGGCGGTGGAGATTGGTACAATGGGTTTTAACCCCATCAAAAGAAAAAAAAATGAAAAGAGAGGTGGTCCGGTCCGGTTTGGTCAGGAGAAGAAAAAATAAATAAAAACGACCCGAGCCGAAGCTCGGGTGTCTGTTACAGCCGAGCGCCTGTGAAGGCATGGGATCAATGGGTCTCGGCGACAATGGATCTCGACGGCGACAAGGGAATGATGGCGACTGCAAGTGATCGACGGCGGCCGACGTAGATGATCAACGCCAACGGAGAGGAAGCCCAACGATAGAACGATGAAGAACAACACAACAGAACAGTGGCAGATTTGAAAGGATGCGTGAACAGAGCCAAATCGGGAATGTGGCGCAGCGTCAGCTAGGCTTCAAATTCAGATCTATTCTAGAATGGTAAGCATTCAATTTTTGGTTCAATCGAAGCCTTCAAAGACGTCTGATCTGGGATTGGAAAGGGTTCGGATTTCAGATTTGGGCTCTATATTGAGAGTCCAAAGTTGGAATTTTCTCTATACAATTGAACGGGATTCAATGTAAATCGAGCTGCAAATTGACTGATTTGGAAGGAACACGCAAAGGAAGGATTTTTCTGACGCAATTTTGACTTGGGAAAGGTTTTGATTTTGTGAGAAAGATGATTGTTTACAGTCTCTATATAAGAACAGAGGAGGCAGACTGTTCTGGAGGAGGAGGGTTTTGAGAAAAATAGACGAGAGCGGTTTGGAAGGAGAAACTACTGTTATGCTCTTGACAAACTAGAATAGTGGGGGAAGAATTACTGTTTTTGTTGGTTGGGACACAAAAGAAGAGAACCGACAGAACTGATTTTGGGGCTACTTGCACAACATAGGAGAATAGAGCATATTGCATATCCGTTTCCAAATTCCAGATGCCAACGAATTCAACGCAATAGGCTCTTTCTTTCTCTATTTCTATGTCTAGCTAATTTTTTATCAAGGCTAGATGAAGCCCTAGCTCGTATTGCTACTCTTGATTGTTTCATTTAATGATAGTTGATATGATTTCTTTTATATATGCTTAATGCGATTTCATAGCTTTTCCCTCTTGTGCTTGACCCGAGACTAATGTGATTATTTATGAAATTTGATCTTAATGATTCCTGTGTCTAACCAAGAATAGGCCTCTGTTAATTCTATGCCATACCAAAGATAGAATTAGCTACATTAATTTACATTGAATGAACTTTTCGTGTCCGACCAAGAACGTGTAGTGCATTCATTGGTAATTCGTGTGTTCAGCCAAGAACACGAGTTATCGTGTCATATCAACTTGTACGATAATAATAATTGAGAGTAGTGATTACTTGTTTAGAGGTGGATTCGCAGCCTTGATATTTTTATATATTAGATTTTTTGTTAAAGTTTATTCCTTTATTTATTGCAAAATTAATTCCTTTGTTAGAATTAGGTTTAATTATACCAAGTCCTTTGGGTTCGACCTCATATCTGCTCGTGCGTTTGTGAGTACAATAGTAAAAATCATAACAATCAATTGGTGCCGTTGCCAGGGACTTGCTGACGGTTTGACTTAGTTCTAATTAGTTAGAATTTTTCTTTGTAGGATTTACTTTTCATAATCTTTTGTTTAGGACTTTCTTCTATTATATTAATTTTGCCATAGGATTTTGATATTTAGTTTTTTTGTCTTTGTAGGAGTTGAATTGAAGAAGCAAAAAGTGACACGTGGAGCTCTCGCCAATGTGGAAGGGCCATCCCTTCCCCTCAATTGCAGTCTTTTCCCTCTCTTTTTAATTAATTTTGTGTTGCGTGTTTTTTCCTTTACTTCTGTGATAGTATGCAATGCTAGTTGTGGATAGCTAAAACTGCTAATTGTCGATATCTAGGACTGCTGATTGCTAGTTGTGGATATCTAGGATTATGTTTATTTATGGAATACATGCAATGCTAATAGTGGATTTCTAGGGTTGCTCTTAATTGTGCAACTTATAATCCCTAGTTGTGGATATTTAGGGTTGTTTTTAGTGTTTGTGGATGTGTGTGGTGTGGTTATGGTGTTGATGATTGTGTGGTGAAAAGAAAAAAATGTCTTCACCTTCCTATGGTAGCCATGAGAACCCATATATGTACTTGAATGATTATTATTCATCACACACTCCTACTTTTCCTCCCTTTGAAGTGCCCTTCCACCTATGTGTTGTGTCCCCATATGGGACCCGAACAGGGCCAAGCATCATTGCCGGAAAAGGAGAAGGAGATGTGAGAAAGAGAAATGAAATAAAATAAACTGGATTCAATATTGCATACCCATGAAGGAGGAAGAAGACCTCCTTATAAAGAAAGAGAGGGAACGTCTTCCTAGCCTGATTACAAGATATAGTTCTGCGTGCTGACCTTTTAGTTACCAAAATGGGAAGGATTACATGATACGGTTCTGCGTACTAACCTTTCAGTTACTAAAATGGGAAGGATTACAAGATGTGGTTCCGCGTGCGCGCTGACGTTCACAACACCATGTCACTTATATCTTGATACGTATAACCGTGGGTGTGAGAATCAATTCAACTTTGGGAGTAGCATATATTCCATACAACCCATGACCCCTTTTATTTCGGAAGCATGCACCATTTGCTTAAGTCCCACCCATACCATAGTGGAGTGCCCTTCGGCCCATGAGTACCCAGAATTTGCACACAAGCATGTAAATGCGGCCCTAGGTCTTCATAGATGGGAGGAACAATCTAATTTTTCTTGGCACACTCGCAACAAAAGGGTCATGTTTGACACAACCACTAGTCCACCCTTACAAGGTATGTCAAGCCCTTTTTCACCACCACCACTGCCCCAACCCCAATATGCCCAACCCACATGGAATCCTAGCGTTGAAGATAAGATCTTGTCCATGTTGGATAATATAAATGAGATCTACAGTAGTGCAGGGGGCGATATTAATGAACTATGCATTTTACCTTTTCTTTTACTAGTCATTGTAGTATAATTCTTGGTAAACATTGAGGACAATGTTTAATTTAGGTTTGAGAGTGTAGAAAAGTAGTGTTCCTTTGTTTCATTATCATCTGTTTCTTCTAAAAAAATTGAAAAAAACATTGCTTAATTTTAAATTATTTGTGAGTATTTTTTATAGGTTTTGGTTGTTTATCCCTTCGTGATGCATTCTTCAATTTTTAAGAGATTAATTTACATTGGAAGTGTGAGTAAGTATACTTGAGGATAGAGACACTTAACTGAGAAACAACATTCTATTACAGTCCTCTTGGATTAAGTGCTTGAGCTAATAAATCTCACTCACACACACTCGTTACATAAAGTAATACCCTCTAAAAATTTGTTGAGTATTAATCTGCAGTGGGATAACTTTGGTTGAAGTCATTAATTGATACATAGTTATTGTTGAGCTTAAATGATCATGATAGACCACTCATTTACGGCAATATGGCGGAGGCATGGACCGGAAATAGGTTGAGAGTATAATACAATGTAGACAAAATAAATGTCGCTCAAAAAATATATATGCTGAAAAAAATAAAATAAAATAACATCTCGGGGCTGTTTTACTTTATAGGAATAACTTACACTGATGCTCAAGTCCCAAGCAGTCCTTACTTAAAACCTAATGCCCTAAGCCAACTAGTTGGGAGTCAATGGCCTGAGTCGTTGTTAAACTTAAGCATCTTGATGCTAGGCATTGCATAGTCTCGTTATAATAAAAAATATATATATGGTGTATTGATCGTTTAATATTTAAACCCTTGCAAGTGCACAAGGCAATTGTATTACAGTGAGTATTAAAGTTTTGTCGAACCTCATGGACGGTGAATACTTTACCAAATTCAGGAGAAAAGTTGCAGATTTTAGTTACTCTAAGGAAAGCAATGAACTTTAGCTAATCTAATTGAGATTTAATCAATATAGAGAAGACCAAGGCTTCGAATCTACCATAATAAACTAGTGTATCATTTCTCTCTTTTTTAAATAAAGATTTCCGATTGGCTAGAATATTCCTCTCGGAGAGATACTTGTCAATTCAAACTATAGTGCTTTCCTCTCGGACGTAACACATAAAAAGGTTAAAACATGGAATTGTGATCTATCTCTCTCGAGTATAAACCAATGAAACTTTATTGATATATAACACCTCAGTCTACGCACGTTCCTCTCGGACACGCAAGTATTCTTCGGATTAAAACTCACAAGAATTCACTCTTTTCTCTCTCGAGTTCAAAGAACAAACCTTTAATGAATTAACAGTGATTATACAATAAAATCCATACACCAACTAGAGTAAAAACATAAGATGAGAGAATAAAAACTAAACAACCAGATTATTTGGCTTCATCTTCATCTTCTCTCCTTGGAATTGGAAGAGAAATCACAATTGTATTCTTCATCTTCATCTTCTTCTTCTCTCCTTGCTCTAGCCTCCAATTCTGTTCAAGATGGTCTCCAAGATAGCCCAAAATATTCTCCCTTGGCGCCTATTTATACGATTGAAGAGAAACCTCGAAGTCCCCTTCCAAATCCGAGTTGAAATAGGGCTTATTTTAGTTTACCGCATAAGGCGATCAATTGCTCCGTTTTGCCGATCGATCTCTTACCGATCGATCACAATTTCTTCGTTATTTTCTGTCGATCGATCGCTGTGGCGATCGATGCCGTATGATTCCGATCAATCGTTCTTACTGTATTGCGCGAACAGAAAACTCCAATAGATACGATCGATCGTATTAAGTTCTGATCGATCGTTTCCTTCAATAACACTATTTTGCGGCTGATGCGATCGATCGCGTCGAATGGACAATCGACCATAGTTACTGTTCACAATCTTCAAATGGCTATAATGTGATGACTATGTAGATTATGATGTTCTTTGACTGATGGGTCACACTAGATATGTTCGAAACATAAATATAGGGTGCATTGCTACAATGTTCTACACTTTTACTATTTAAAGTATCATGCTATATCATATTGAGTAGAAATTTTTAAGATGAAGGTGTAGAATAAAACCACTTACTTGAGGGTTTCTATATTCGAATTGATTATAAATGCAAGTACATGTGGTTAGTTTTCTTAAATATTGCAATATGTATTTGAAGAGATAATAGAATTTTTGTGTTTTGGATTGTTATTTTGATTTCTTTTGCACGTAGTTGAATTAGGTTAGCTCATAAGTATATGTTTATGGGTAGCATGGCTACAAACCCTCACGAGACACAACTCGTCCTATTAGGGACACCTAGGGGTTTAACAGCTTGTTGCATATGCTCAATGCAATCGTGTTCCCTACGAAAGTGGCATTATTTTTTTTTTCTATTTTTGATTAGTTGTTCTTTGTTTTCCCTTGCTTGATTTTCTTTTGTTAGGGACTAGCAAAATATCGGTTTGGGGGTGTGATATATACTCAAATTATACATTTCATCAGCTCTAGAACATATGTTTATGCTAGTCCTAGAAGATATTTAGTGCTTGCTAATGTTGCATCAGACTAGCAGACACAGAGTATGCTTCATTCATATTGAGAGGATTGATGCTTCGGTTTAGACTCAGGGTATCTATTTTCTTTGTTAGCGCATTGAGTTTAACCTTAACATCTATGTCCTCTTTGATCTCGTAGAGACCTCCCTTCTTAGGAGCTTGATGTTGTTTCTCCCTATGATTTGGAAAATCCCACTTTTGGGACCTTTCAGCTAATCGCTCTAAGAAACTATAGGCTGCTTCACCTCCTAAGTCTAATAAAGCACTGCCATTCATTGATTCAATCATATTGTGGTGTGTTTGAGTTAAACCATTATAAAAGTGCTGAATTCACCTCCATGTTTCAAACCCGTGATGTGAACATATTAGTAACTGGTTTTTGATTCTCTCCCAACTCTTATAAAATTTTTCATTTTCATCTTCCATGAAATCAGTGATTTCTCTTTTTAATTCATTAGTTTTAGCCATTGAAAAGAATTTGGACAAAAATTTCCTCACTAACATATCCTTTACATAAATTTCTATAAAATCCTTTACATCCATTTATAATAAGATGATTTCCAGAAAGTCCTTTGCGCCTGATCAGAAGATACTCCTGTACAACTCTAGGCTACACTTATTCCCAGGGAGGCTCCGATCTCGGTGGTCTGGACCTTTTATTGTGAATGAGGTATTTCCACATGGTGCTGTTGAGATCTGCAATCCAAAAGATGGGAGTACATTCAAAGTTAATGGCCACCGCTTGAAACCTTATCGCGAGGCTGTTAGTGACATGGTGGACATGATTTTATATTTGACTGCTCTAACACCTACAGCATGATCTAGCTTCGTCTGGCTGAAGACATTAAACATAGCGCTTGGTGGGAGGCAACCCACGTATTCAGGTGTATTCTCTCCTTTTCTTTCTTTACTTGTTATGATTATCATTGTAGTTTTATATCTTGTTCGCATTGAGGACAATGCTTATATTAGGTTTGGGGGAGAGGATGTGCTTCATTGTAAAATCAGAAAAGGAAAATAATAATAAAAAATTAAATTTGTTTGAGTAGTTTTAAGTTGTTTGTTAGTATTTTGTCAGGTTTTGATAGTTTATCCCGTCATAATGCTTGTTACAATTCTTAAGTGATTAATTGACATTGGAAGTGTGAG